>OZ026617.1:7304059-7424059 GCA_964020975.1 Hermodice carunculata
CTTATGGAGAGTAAAGAGTTCAGACTGCGGAATAGGATATTGACTACTAGGAAGTGGTTCTGGGCAAAAAGACACAAATACAATAGAAATGTCACACAGGCAAGACTCAATACTTCGTGCTGTTTTACTGCAGTCCTTATTAAAGACCTTTGAGTCATTTTCATAACCCAGAAGCAGCCCCAGCCAATCAGACATTATGGAAATACTTTTCAAAAGATAGTGCGAAAAACTATAACTTCTGAACAAGAAGGCTGTGTGAACAGCCCATGCTCAGCTGACCCAGATTCATCACATTTGTGGCACTGTGCACTTGGGACAGGATCAAGGTAGTTCTCAAGTTAAAGCACTCAAGAGTATTCTATTCATGTATGTTGCACTGTGATCCCAGAAATGAGGTCAAAGTCACTTATGTACTGTCTAAGTGTGACCTTCAAAGAGAAACATTAACATGCATGTGCAACATCAAGGTCCTAACTCAAAACAGATCACAAGTTATCAGTTGAACAGTAAATTTCATGTCAGTTGTCCTGTGACCTTGGGAATGAGATCAAAGTCCAAACATCACTGAAGCAAAACCACTTGCACCAAATAGGTTGACACTTATCAAAGGTACATCCTACCATGTATGGCACAAATCTGGCTAAAATTCAGAGATGATTTTTTAAGATTTGCCCCAAAAAAGAACAAGATAATTCATATAAAAATAAAAAAAAAATACACAAAATGACAGGAGCATGACCATTTAAAAAACTTGTTACAGACCCACCCAAGGTACATTGCCATCAAGTTTGAAGTGAATCTGGCTGGAAGTTTTGGAGAAGCAGTCGAAAATGTACCTGGGAACGGACGTCTCTAGTATGATACTCTCATTTAGAAAAACATGACCCATATTCATAAATATCAAACCCAACAATGACAGCAAAGAGATCCCAGAGTTACCAAAGCATCAACATTCATCTTCCAACACCAATGTGAAGAAACAAATTTCACTCCAGACTTGAGATAGGCAGTCTATTTTGGTTCTTCTGACTAGTTCGTCAGCTGAGTTATAGCAAAAGTAGAACAGTGGTCTATATGGTTTTTGTGATAACGGATGAACGACTTGGCCTCCTAAAAGCTCAGCCTGATTAGCAAGTCAGCTGAGCTAAAAATTCATAATTTTTTAAAAATCACTGGTGCATGACCATTTGAACAAAGATGGTAGAGACCCACCCAAGGTACATTGCTACCATGTTTGAAGTGAATCTGGCTGAGGGTTTTGGAGAAGTCGAAAATGTAAATTGTGGACAGATCCCGGAAGCAGAGCGATGGAATAAGCTCTGCTGGCTGATATGCCAGCTGAGGTAAAAATGGACAAATTGACGGCTGGGGAGTATTGTTGTCCACTTCAACAACTTTAGCGAGTCAAGTCCACGTTCAATTTAAAGCATTGAAAGTAACAAACCAGAATGCGTTTCTAACCATATCATAAAGTATTTGGGAAACTTTGCAGCAAAACAATTAGCATTAACCACGGACTATGTGTCTTTCTCTGCAAGCCAAGTTGGAAAGGCCAACCTAAAGTTTAATTTAAAATTGCCCCAAAAGAATCTGACTGTCTACTTACCAGCCAGATACTCCGCCCACTGTGATTTGCTTTGCTACTGAAGCTTTGGTGAGGTCTCCAAATGTTTTCCGCAGCCAACCACGGTCCGTCACATCTAGGACTTCAAATTCACTATCTCTCTCTTCTACCTCTGAAGTAAGAATGAAGTGCTCATGGTAATGCTTGTAGCAACATCTCAATATGACACATAAACAACAAATGTTTATACTATGGCACCGTAACGTCAAGTTGCCCATTGTTACACAAGTACAATGGAGAAAAATTTCAACACGCAGAATACATGTGTAGGGCAAGTCTTCTTGTCTGGCATCACTCGACTTGCAGATACGTTTAATAATATACATACATGAGTTATAATATATATGTATGTGGCACATGACACTTAGGAATGTTTTGAACATATGAAATCAAATGATCAAATAGTGACTTGAAAAGGCAAAACTGTGCAAAATACACCTGGACATGATGCTGAAACCTATATACTTAAAAAAACAACTATTTTCTTGTCATTCATTCATCTCTTTTTGTGCAATTTGCATTATCTTTTTGCTGTTGCATATTACATACATTGCAATAATGCAACATTTCATTGCAAATGTAACTACAGCCCACCATATGCATGATGATCAAGTTTCTTTCACAGTAAGCACACAATTACTCCTTCCTTATTTAAAAAGTTACTTCGAATAAAAGTTACTTTTTCAGTCACCGACAATAGGTCATCTGCAGTCATCCCTATAGTGATACCCCTCATAGAAAGTTCTTCAGGTATGGCTTAAAAAAACAGCCTTTCTTGAGAAGGCCAATATCAATAATGAAAATGCTATACACTATGCAAAGAAATGGGACTCATGTAGGCTAGGCAAAGATGCGCTCAAAGCTGTGTTTGAGTGCACAATTTTGATACGTTTTAGCTGTTTAATTATACTTGTAACATGGTGACCCAGCCTGCCCAGAGCCAGAATTTCGGCGAGAATCCGAGAATTCATTCTCGTAAAGATTCTCCTAAACTTGTCTTCGTTTAACAAGAAAACTAACTGACAAATTCCAAATAGATTCTCGCAAAATGTTGCGAAACACTGACCCTGCTGCCTAGCTACCACACTAACATGGTTTGCAGTGTTGTATTTCACACCTACATTGAATTAAAATAATTTTCAAAGTACAGTGGTACCTGCTATTTAAGACCATCCCAGTGCCACACAAAACTGGTCACATATAGCAGGTGGTCTTTAACTGCAGGTAAATCAATACAGGAATGAGAGTTCAGGGTATTGAAATGGTGGGCTTAAAACCTATCTGGTTTCTCATGAGAGGTGGTCTTTACGCCAGGTACCACTGTACCAGTTATGCATAAATGCCAGAATGAGAATGACTCAGCATGCCACTGAAAATGCTGATCTCTGATTTTACCAAAGGCAAACAAGAAGACTGAGTGACATAACCACAGCACTTGTGAAATAAAATTGGTAATGAACTGCAAATAACTCCCCCAAAGTCAGCTCTTAGGTGGGTTATAGACTTAAGTCCATTACATTCTGATGTAAAGGTGAGCAACGCACAGCTCTTCATAAATTATTTTAGGCACATGAGAGATTGGGGCACAATGTTCAAGAGCTCGCCTTAAACATGTTAAAAGCTGAGCCTTGACCATGCACTGCCACTCTGTCCCGTATAAAATGATAAAGTGTTTATGAAGGGCTAGCAACAACTAATTGTGATATGTGCTTTAATCTAGTCATGAAAGCTTACGTGTATAATATGAAGCAAGCAGCAACCCCATCAAAATGAAAAAAGAACACAGCTTGACAACTGCCATACTGCAAACAGGAAGTAGGAGACAAGAAGTTCAAATGGGCAAAAATAGTCACCTGCGCAAAATGGGTTACAGCCTAATGGGTAGTAACATCAACATATCCTATTAATTTTGCTTTGAGCTCTATGTTTTTGAAATGAACCATGTCAGTGACTTTTTTTTAAATGCAATGAAGCATGTTACAAAATAGCACACCAAAGTTACTCACTGAGTTGGGTTTTTTTTTTTCTATTATACTTGCATCTATTTTTTCTTTCACTTTGCAACAGCAAAATAGGTTAAGCTCATTTGCAGTGTAGGCCTACAGGTACATGGTAACCTAAATATTCTGAAGTTCAGATAAATGTTTTAAGGGGCAGAATGTCTGCCGACATACTCCAATCCCTTATCAGATCAACTTTTTTCCTGTTAACTTCATTTTTTTTTGTATGAAATGACACAGATATATTTGCAAGGCAATAATACAGTCTCGATTCAATATTCATTTGACAGTAAATACTTTTGGACTTAAATAAAAATGCTAAAACTTGAACCTATCAAAACAAATGTGTTTGTGTATGCAGTGTATTTCACTTGCACTATTTCATCCAGCTGGGATGAGCAAAGTTTGCTCAGACATTAATTTGGACAGGCACCACCAGATGCCAGCACTCCCCACTTTCTGTCATGAATTTGTAATAGGCAGGGGCAAGAACAGTACTGTTGGTCCAGGAACTGTGTAAAAGAGGGCACTGTGGTCAGTGGAGGGCTAAGGTTGTGTATTGCCATTACTTTACATTGTTGTTTGCAACTTAATAACTTGAAAACTACAGAACACAGAAACACCAAATTTCAGACAGTAAATCCAGATGCATAACTAAACACCTCATAAAAATCATATAACCAAAGCTACATAAGTGATAAGTTTATTTAAGGTTGCTTTAACATACAAACTAATGGGAATACACAGGTCTAGCCCTCCAAATGTTTGTGTAGTCCGTTCTGTATTGGGATGAATACATAGCCTAGATCTAATTCTGACCTGTCCTATTGTACACACTTGCTCCCTCCCAAGTAGTTTTATGACCATGGATGCATAATACAGAGTATACATCCATGTTATAGCCAAACAAACAATAAAGAAATCTGCCTCCATGGTGTTGAACCCACTATATGGCTATCTAAAGTCTTGGCTGGAATTAGTGGGCTTAGTACTTAGCAGAAATTAAATTCTGGGTCATTGAAAAGTTGTCTTGGGTGGTCAGGTGTCTTTATGTTCAAACTCACATGAATTTTAACATTGGTATGTGACTGCCATGGCCGGACAGTATTCATACAAGAAGTAAGGAAATCAAGTATTACTGAAATAACCAAAGGAGTGATTCCAGTGATTCAACTTGTACAGAGCTGGGTAGGTACCCTGTCCCATTGTTATTTGCTTGTCAACATCCAGAGCAGTGCTGCTGGTGGTAGCCATGGGAACCAGGCTAAGTTATGGTCAAATACTAACAGTCCAACTTTGATGTACGTGCATAAGAAATACTGTGGCACACCCTGTTTTAGAATTACTTCAATCTTGAAGGAGAAAAAGAGCAAACTGAAGAAAAGGAGACAACAATTCCCCATCTATATGTGTGTCTATTCACTGCAAGTCTTGATCAGATTTGAGTTTTGCATACAAAATCCACTGTTTGGGTGATAAAGTTGTTTACTGGAAGAGAGGCAGTGAGAAAAAAATAGGATATTCTTCCTGAAGATGAGAACTCTCATAATTGAATCCTCTATTTTTCAGTATAATAATATCTGTGTGTGAACACAGACATATTATTTTACCCAATAGTCTTTATTTATTTTTTTCTTTCTTTCCTATCTTTCTTTCCGCCAGATTGTTGTGTTGTCTAAAACTCGGACACCGTGCAAGCTAGGAACTTCAAACTTTGCATGGGTACAGCACCTGCAGTGAAGTTTTGCATATCATTCTGAATAGTCAAGAGTTTGAAAATTATGCAAATTAGGGCAATTAAAAAAATTCAATTGCTTCTGGCTTCCAAAGTATTCATCTGATTTTGATGATGTTGGACCCAAATTGTAGATATTGTAACACTGCACATTTTTGTAATTTACATGTGACCTCTAAAGGTCAAAGGTCAAGGTCATTTGTACGTTTGACATATTTATCCAGCCATAACTCAGTTAATTTCCATCCAATTTGATCATGTTGGACACAAATTGTAGCTACTGTAACACTGCACATTTTTATAATTTACATGTGACCTCTACAGGTCAAAGATCAAGGTCATTTGGACCTTTCAAATATTCATCTTGCCATAACTCGGTCACTTTTCATCCAATTTTGATCATGTTGGGCTCAAATTATAGATATTGTAACATTGCACATTTTTGTAATTCACATGTTGCCTCTAAAGGTCAAAGGTGAAGGTCATTTGGACCTTTGAAATATTTATCCAGCCATAACTCTGTCAATTTTCATCAAATTTTAATCATGTTGAGCTCAAACTGTATATATTGTAACACTGCACATTTTTGTAATGTATATGTGACCTCCAGAGGTCAAAGGTCAAGGTCATTTTGTCGTTTGAAATTTTCATGTAGCCATAACTCGGCCAATTATCATCCAATTTTGATCATGTTGGACAAATTGTAGCTACATATGGGCACTTGTCTACGTGGGTAGGCGGGATGTTGCTGATATTTTGGAAATAAAGAATACATTTTACAGGAAAATTCTAATTTCTTCTGATATCCAGATAGTTTTCATTTACATTTGACCTCTAAAGGTCAAGGTCATTTTGCCTTTTCAATGTTTCATTTAGCCATAATTTGGTCACTTTCCATCCAATTTTATTCATGTTGGACTCCAAATTGTAAGTGTTGCAACACTGCATATTTTTGTAATTGTGCAATTTTTTCACACACACAGACAGATTTGCTTTCGAGCAAATCTTTCTGGTCTAGTTGCTCAGTGCATGTTCATTGCATGAGGAATGCAGGATGCCTGATAAACATCACTGTTTATGTCTACATTTTAATAGACTTGCAAAAGTTTCAAGTCACATAAAATATGCTCTGTTTTTTGTTTTTTTTTTTGTCTTCATTAATCTCACAGTGAGAGTGTGACATGTCCACATCTGAGTCATATACAACTACAGACATAGCACATTGATAAACCAGAATACATTTCCGATCGCTTGGAAAGTTGTGACCCCGAATTATGATACAAATAAAACGAGGCACTGGGAGCGACCATGTAGGTGAAGACATCGTGTGGTCAGGTCAAGATTAGCACTGTCAGCCTGTCTTCATCACCACACAGTCATATCATGTCTTTTTAATACAATCTACATGTACTGAATTTCAAGTGTTCCAGAACACTACCTCATTTACTCCACAGGCTATATACGTGTGTATTACACGTTGTGCAGCACTTTCATTTTTCACTGTAATTGTTAGCATGTGCTTCTGATGCTCCATATAGCCCATCAGTGTCAATAACTGATCTCCCACTCAGGTTTTTTCTTGATTTCAGCCGTTTCTCCTGCGTTGCAACCATGAGCTTCTTTTGTATGGTCCTTCTTTGCTCTGTGATGTGGATTTGAAAGTCAACCATACGCATGGTTGGAAGAATCAACCCAACAAGTATGAAGAAATGGATCCACACACACACATCACAGATTTCAATAGCTGTCTGGAGTTGCTGGTGTCTTATAAGTCTGCTCATGCGTAATTGCTCCTACCAAACTTTCCAAATGTTGAGCGATGTCATGACCGTTTTTCTTTCGTTTTTGTTGTTGTTGTTGTTGTTGTTTTTGGTATCCATAACTGTGGGCATTGTTCCTAAAACTGCCTTGAAGCCTGCATGATAAAACTTACATGGCAACACTTCCCCAGCTATTGACAATGTATTCTCACAGACCACTTATTCTTCCCCTGTCATTCATAAATTTGTCACTTTGATAACTCTAGTTGCAGAAGATGCTGATCTCCCTGTGAGACAAATAAAGACAAGGCGGTACAGAGCACATGTATTGGCATAAGTGATGACAGGTCTCTGGTCTAAGATAATATCACTGTATCCTGGAACACTTTGTCCCACAGAATAAACAGGCAACGTACATGTAATATACAGAGACACCTATTTGTTCATAAGATACATCTTTAAGAACTCCTTGGATTGTTCACACTACATTCTATTGTATTTGTGTCTTTTTGCCCAGAACCACTTCCTAGTAGTCTTTTTTTCTACATATTAGTAACAGGACTTAATATACATACAGCTTTTTAAAAGCTACATGTTTTTTTTTTTTTTTCCCCCGAGAAGGTTCTTGCCCTGTTGCCTTAGAGGTTTTTTCTTCACATCAGGAAACAATATGATGACAGAGTCCACGCCAGATAGTTTTGACACAGACAGTTACCCAATTCGTGGAAAATGCATTTGATTCAGCAGGAATATGCAAACTCCAAGGATTTGTTTTGCACCTCCAATCTGGGAGCTGGGCTTTTTGCACTGTATCTGCTGTACGCAGATGTTCTAAACTCATGTTAAGTCTGTAAGGGTATACCTACAGTACACTGGCACTGTTGAAATGTTCCCATAATGTTCAATTCTTACAGAACTGAGAAAAAGTCAGAAAATTACTCAATGTTTAAAAATTCAGTAAAATTGGAATAGGCACATTTGGCCTCCAACAAGTTCTGTGTGCTGTGATGAATACACAGATCTCTCCTGCCTCTGAAAGGTTAGCATGTTGCCCCCTTGCACCCATCATGTGTGACCACAGTGAAACCTCATTGTAATGAACTCAGATATCTGACATATTTACTTGACTCATTTCATACCAGTCCCTGATTTTTCTGTATATTTACAGAGATTTAAGTCGACAATTGCATATTTAAATTCTTCATGAAAAGACCTTTCGTTCAAGTACCAACATGCATATAGTCTAAAGTCAGTGGTTCTGGCACTGCTTGACAAGTCATGCTGCAACTGCTGCAAGGGCACCTTTGCTGGGAAAAGATGCTGTTATTATAACAAGATTTCACTGTTTACTGTAAAATATATCTCCTGATTTTAGGAACTACCTGACTGCAAAACAGGGTTCATCATTCACACTTTGACCCAGAATTAAATGAGTTGTTCCAATACACAAAAGTCCGACAAAATGAGAATATAACTTTGCAGCTTTTGTTTTGATCTTTTCCCCACAAGTGAGTATAATCAATCATATAATCAGTGTCAGATATTCCAAGTATATTTTTAACTTTTTAAGAGCCAACCTGCAAGGCTAGAAATAGAATAAAATTTGTACTTTAGTGCAGATTACTGCTCTATGTTACTTAACTCTTTCCCATTCAAATCGGCCAAAAGTGCCCAGATGTAAATTGTCATCTGCCTTACCACTTTTACTTAAATTTCTTGTTGCTAGAAAATATTTTTGCCGAGATTTGTATGTGAGAACATTCATGATGGCATTCCCAATGTCAAGAGCATTCATTGGCGTGTGTTGGGCTCAATGTGCCCGACTTCAGCCAAGGAAAGCTATGGACTCAGTCACACTCTGACCAGGAATGGAACTGATTTCATTTTGCCAAAACTTAGTATGAAAAGATGCTATGTTTTTACTCTAAGCATGCTGATTATGCCAAAAGCAGTTTTAAAATCATTAGAATGTGCCCAAAATGTAAAAGTTCAAGTGAACATATCATTATCAGTCTAACTTCTACATTAATTCTGATCAGTCAATTGTACAATTTTATATGGCGAAACCATGGCATGGTAAATCCTAATTTTGTTTCAAACCTAGAACACCCATAATTTTCAGCTTAAATAATCACATTCTCAGCAGCCTAAGTTGCTATTTTCAGCATCAACTTTGCTTGATAATTTCATTTGTTGCACTGTCATGAATGGCACAGTACTAAAACATGCACAGTTTATCTGAAAATGAACTGTATTAGCTGTGCATTTTATTATTAAGACAAGAGGGCAGTGTGAACAGCCTATGCTCAGCTGATCTAAAGATTAATCAAACTTGTGACTCACTGAACTGCGGACATGATCAAGGTCACCCATGTACCAAAGTAAGTCTGACCTTTATGGAAGGACACTAAGATGTGCAACATCAAGGTCCCAGTTCAAGCAGTTATCAAGTTATAGTGAAGAGTGAAATTGATGTATGTTGCACTGTGACCTCACAGTTGAAGTCAAGGTCGAGCTTAATAGAGAAACAGTAGCATGTGCAACATCAAGGTCCTAACTCGAAACAGATCTCAAGTTATCAAGTGAACAGCAAATTTCATGTCAGTTCTCCTGTGACCTTGGGAATGAGGTCAAGGTCTAAAAATCACTGGAGCATGACCACTTGCACAAAATAGGTAGACACTTATCAATGGTACATCACTACTAAATTTGACACAAATGAAGCAAAAATTACTAAAGTTATAACCATTAAAAGAAATGCACATGTTGCCCTTTTTTATTTACACTTTTTAATTTAAAGATTTTCCCTCAAAAATTCATAAAAAAATCCAAAAATCACTGGAGCAGACCCTTTGAACAAACTTGATAGAGACCCACCCAAAGAACATTGCCACCAAGATTGATGTTAATCTGACTGACAGTTTCCTCGGAAAATTCCAAAACGTGTATGAGCATTAGAACGCCCATTGGCTTACAAAGTAAACAATAGGAAAGGTGCACTTACTGATATGTACCAGAATTACAAAAAAAAATGATGAAATTCAGAGCAGTGTCACCTCGTGAACATATTGGTTTAACCCTTCCACAAGGAACATATCCATAAAGTTAATTTAGCTAAATCTGAGTGACGGTTCTGGAGAAGATGTCAAAAATAAGGAAAATAAGAAAAAAAAATTTAAATAAATACAATAAAATAAATAAATAAATAAAAATTGTAAACAAAAATATATATAAAGGAAAAAATTGCGGAGCCAACTGGCAAAAAATTAAGATCTAAGAGTCTCCAGGAGTTTTCTTGTGTGCTATGAAAGCAATTGGATGAACAGTTTCGGAGACGATTTTTTATGATTTGCCCCAAAAAAGAACAAAACAAGAGGGCTGTATAGACATCCCATGCTCAGCTGACCTAGACATTCATCACAGTTGCAGATCTGTGAACTTGGGATAGGATCAAAGTCACCCGTGTACTGAGTAAGTCTGACCTTATAGAGGAACACTAACATGTGCAACATCAAGGTCCCAGTTCATGTAGTTCTCAAGCTATAGTGAAGAGTAAAATTCATGTATGTTGCACTGTGACCCCAGAAACGAGGTCAAGGTCACTCACATACTGTCTAAGCATGACCTTCATAGAGAAACATTAACATGTGCAACATCAAGTTCCTAACTCAAAACAGATCTCAAGTTATCAAGTGAACAGTAAATTTTGTGTCAGTTGTCCTTTGACCTTGGGAATGAGGTCAAAGTCCAAACATCACTGGAGCATGACCATTTGCACAAAATAGGTAGACACTTTTAGCAACATCCCCACCACGTTTGGCACAAATCTGACCAAAATTATTACAAGAAATTCCCATGGTAAATTTTCGTATTACATTTTTAAGGATTTTCGAAAACAATCATAAACAAGAGGGCTGTGTGAACAGCCCATGCTCATCTGATCTTGACATTCATCACACTTGCAGCTCTATGAACTTGGGAAAGGATCAAGGTCACCCATGTTCTGAGTAAGTCTGACCACTATAAAAGAACACTAACATGTGCAACATCAAGGTTCAAGTAGTTCTCAAGTTATAATGAAGAGTAAAATTTATGTATGTTGCACTGTGACCCCAGAAACGAGGTCAAAGTCATTCATGTACTGTCTGAGCATGACCTTCATACAAAAACAGTAACATGTGCAGCATCACAGTACTAACTCAAAACAGATCTCAAGTTATCAAGTAAACAGTAAATTTCATGTCACTTGTCCTGTGAATTAGCATTAGAATGCCCATTGACTTACATAGTAATCAATAGGAAAGCTGCATTGACTGATAAGTACCCGAGTTGAAAATACTTAAAAATCAGGAATCTAAAGCAGTGCCACCTAGCAAACAACCTTGTTTGACCCTTCCACAAGATATCCATCACATTTCACCTTAATCTGAGTGACGGTTCTGAGAACAAGTGAAAAATAGCAAAACCATATAAAAAATTCATCAAAACAAGAAAAAATAGAAAAAATTGCAGCGCCACCTGGTGAACAAATTGGGGACTACGTGTCCCTGGGAGTGTCTATGTACAATATCAAAACAATTGGGTGAGCAGTTTCAGAGGTGAAGAGTTTTTAAGGTTTGCCGCAAAAAAGAACAAAAATTCATAAAAATTCCCAAAATCAATAGAGCGTGACCATTTGAGCAAACTTGGTAGAGATCCACCAAAGGCACATCCCCACTAAGTTTGAAGTAAATCTGGCCAAAATTATTTACGTTATAACCATTACAAGAAATTCCCATGTTAAAATTTTCTATTAAAACTTTTGTTAAGATTTTTGAAAAAAAAAAAAATCATAAAAAAATCCAAAATTCATTGGAAAATGAACATTTGGACAAACCTGGTAGACATCCACCCAAGGTACATCCCCACCAAGTTTGAAGTTCATCTGGATGACGGTTTTTTTGAAGAAGTCGAAAATGTGAATGAGCATGAGAATGCTCATTGACTTCCATAGTAATCAATAGGAAAGCTGCATTGACCGATAAGTACCCGAATTGAAAAAGTCGTTAAAAATCAGGAATCCTCAGCATTCCCACATAATGAACAAATTTGTTTGACCCGTCCACAAGGAACATATCCACCAAGTTTCAGCTTAATCTCAGTGACGGTTCTGGAGAAGAAGTTGAAAATAGCTATAACACACAAAAATTCATAAAAAAATAGGAAAAAATCGCAGCGCCACTTGGTCAGCAAATTAAGAATTAGGTGTCCCTAGGTGTCTTTCCGTGTGATATCAGAGCAATTGAGTAAGTGCTTTTGGAGAAGAAGATTTTTTAAGATTTGCCCAAAAAAAGAACAAAAAAATTCATTAAAAATCCAAAAATCACTGGAGCACCACCATTTGAACAAAACCTGGTAGACACCCACCCAAGGTACATCCCCACCAAGTTTGAAGTTCATCTGGATGACGGTTTTGGAGAAGAAGTCGAAAATGTGCATTAGCATTAGAATGCCCATTGACTTCCATAGTAATCAATAGGAAAGCTGCATTGACCGATAAGTACCCAAATTGAAAAAATCGTTAAAAATCAGGAATCCTCAGCATTCCCACATAGTGAACAACTTTGTTTGACCCTTCTACAAGGAACATATCCACCAAGTTTCAGCTTAATCTCAGTGACGGTTCTGGAGAAGAAGTCGAAAATAGCTATAACACACAAAAATTCATAAAAAAATAGAAAAAAAATGCAGCCCCACCTGGTGAACAAATTAAGAACTACGTGTCCCAGGGAGTGTTTCTGTGTGATATCAAAGTAATTGTGTGAGCAGTTTCAGAGAAGATTTTTTGAGATTTGCCCAAAAAAAGAACAAAAAAATTCATTTAAAATCCAAAAATCACTGGACCGTGACCATTTGAACAAACTTGGTAGACACCTACCCAAGGCACATCTCCACCAAGTTTGAAGTGGATCTGGCTGACGGTTTCGGAGAAGTTGAAAATGTGAATTGTTGACGGACGACGGACGGACGACGGACCATAAGATAAGCTCAGCTGACTGACAAGTCAGCTGAGCTAAAAATACAAAAGTCCCTGAAGCATAACCATTTGAACAAACTTGGTAGAGACCCACCCAAGGTACATCGCCACCAAGTTTGAAGTCAATCTAGGACCTGTATTTTTCCGTTTCAAAAAACCTGGAAATTCCGTTTCACCCTGCCAGAAATTTCCAAATTTTCTGTTTCAGTAGTTCTCTTTGTATGTAAAACACATTAAGGCAAAACAGCAAAGTCCGTTTCAGAGGTGACAAAAATTTGTTATTCCATTCCGGAAAAATACAGGCCCTATCAATCTGAAAGACAGTTTCTTCAGAGAAGTCCAAAATGCGAACTACCATAAGAATGCATTAGAATGCCCATTGACTTGCATAGTAAGCTATAGATAAGCTGCATTTACTGACAAGTACCCAACTAAAAAAAAAAAAAAAATCATATAAAATCAGGAATCCACAGCAGTGCTACCTAGTGAACATCTTTGCTGGATCCTTTCACAAGAAACATACCCACAATGTTTCAACTTAATCAGAGAGACGGTTCTGTAGAAGAAGTCACAAGTAATGAAAGTACACACAAATTCATAACAAATTTGAAAAAAGTTGCAGCACCACCTGCTGAACAAATAAGAACTAGGAGTCCCTAGGAGTGTTCTTGTGTAATATCAAAGCAATTGGGTGAGCACAATAAGAATTTCTAAGTTTTGTCCAAAAAACAAAAACAAAAAAAATCATTTAAAATTACAAAAATCAATGGAGCTTGACCATTTGAACAAACCTGGTAGAAACCCACCCACAGTACATTGCCACCAAGTTTGAAGTCAATCTGGATGACAGTTTTGGAGAAGAAGTCGAAAATGTGAATTATCATTAGGATGCCCATGGACTTGCATTGTAATCAATAGAAAAGCTGCATTTACCGATAAGTTCCCGAATTAAAAAAAAAAAAATGTTAAAAATCAGGAATCCACAGCATTGCCACCTAGTGACCACCTTTGTTTGACCATTCCATAAGGAACATATCCACCAAGTTTCAGCTTAATATGAGTGATGGTTCTGGAGCAGATGTCAAAAATAGCAAAAACACACACACACACACACACACACACACACACACACACACACACACACACACACACAAAAAGATAAAAAAAGAAAATTGCAGTGCCACCTGGTGAACACATTAAGAACTTAGAGTCCCTAGGAGTGTTCCTGTGTGATATCAAAGCAAATTGGGAGCGGTTTCAGAGAAGATTTAGAAAACAAATCATAAAAAAATCCAAAAATCACTGCAGCATGAACATTTGAACAAACTTGGTAGAGACCCACCCAAGGACTTTGGTACATCCCCATGGAGTTTGTGGTGAATATGGCCAGCGCTTTTGGAGAAGAAGTTGAAAATATGAATTGTGAATGCCGACAGATGCTTAACCACCACATAAGCTCAGCTGACTGATAAGTCAGCTGAGCTAAAAAAAGTACCATTCCAGCCTTTCTGGCTGTTGGATATATTGCATTTTATCATGTTCATGGCCACATCGAGATCCACTTTGGGTGTTTTGTTTTTTGCAGGGTGAGAATGGCTAGACCGCATTTTAACTACCCCAAGAGCAAACTGGCAACTTACACTAAAGATTTTAACAGTTTTGCAGCAGATAGAACAAAGTAAGAACATTTTTTTTTATTGAAGGAAACCAATATTGGCTGAAAGCTGTTAAATGGCAAACAAATTCTCATCCTGTTTTTTTTTGGGGGGGGGGGCACTTCTGTTCTAAGATCGTATATTTTGTACTTACATGTAAAGGAAACACGATCTTGAAGGTATGAGACTGCAATACATGTATGCTCATAATCCTATTTCAAAAATGGGCTAATATTATGCATTGTGCATGTTGTGCTGGCCATTTTTGACCAGAGATCAGTAAATTATTTGACCATAGGCACCATATATTAACCAAGCCATGAAGAAGACACAAACAGTTCTTACCTGACGACATTCTAATTTATGAAGTAGGCTATGATCTGAAAAAATAACATAAAAAACAAAGATGTAGAAGAAATACATTTCTGTGGACGTTAATTATTGAATGACATGTATTCAAAAATACACACTACTCAATCCCATCTTAATATTTTAATCTTAAGAGTATAGACAGCCGAAAATAATTTTCTTAATCATACACAGTGTATACCATACTTAATTTTTTTTCAATTTTGTGTATGATACTCTTAAAATGAGTGACAGCAATAGCAAAAGAGGCAGCACTATTTTTTCTTGTATTAATAACAGTTAAATTGAATGTTGTAATTGCATAAATTACAAACAAAGTAACCAATTCATTGTACAATTTTTGCATAAAAAGATGCTAAAATCAATTTTATCTTAAAAAAATAGGACAGTATCATTTTCGTGGTGCTGCATGGCTTTGCCCTAGGCAATGGGAAGGTTAAACGCAGACACAAGTTTTAAAAATGATCATTATTAACCCTTTCTTAAACCGGCTGGTGGTCAAATGTCGTCTGCTTCAGTGTTTTCAGCTAATTTCAACAGTTATGAAAAACAATTTGACTGAGAAATGTACATGAGACTAATCAAGATCATATGCCCCAGGTCAACAGCTTTCCTTGGCATGCCAAGGAAAGCAGTTGACTCTGTCTTAATTGAAGGGGGGAAGGGTTAAAAGTGCCAAGCTAGTATTCAAATGTTAAATTTTTGTTATAATGGATAAGCCTATGTTTTGTTCACTTTTTTTTCTAAGAAATATGCTAGTGGTAAAAGATAACCAATCAGCAATCAATTACAGCTCCATGAATTACACTCTTGGACTAGTGAAATGACATCCAATATACCCAAAATATTACAATGTGATGCATGTAGAGCAAGTTAAAATATGTGTATAATGGGTACTCGTTGAAACAATAAAGCTACGTCAGTGGATACTTTTTATTTTTCATAGATGTGCAGGTTTCTCACATTTACTCACAATATGCCACGAATACACAATAAAAGATCTCTTATTCTACATCCCTGGCCATTCTTTCTGTCTTAATACTGCTGTAATCCGATAGTTAAGTACACAATTTAGTCATCTGTTCCAGCAGTAAGTTTGAATGGGGTACTCTAGGACCAGTTAGGTTATTCAACATGTTTCTTTTTTAGGTTGCCATTTGATAGTAAGCTTATTCATGTACCCTTTTCATCATTTTACATATTACTTTTACAGACCTCATTCCTCTGCAGGGACAATACTTAAGAGTAATGAATTGATTTTAAACACTTATCATGCTTATGTGATCATAAAATGGAGTCCATCACTTCACAAAGCAGGGACAAACAGACATACATGTACTACAACAACAAAGGTTTATTTCTGGTTATTATAAAGACTGCGTAGACATGACCTGGGACACTGCAAACCAGAAAAAATTGACTGTCAAGTTCCACACAATTGCAGCCAGTGCTGTCAGCCACCCTCACTGTCCATGTCTGTGCATACACTACTTGTTACAGTGTGTGTGGGCAAAATGCATGAAGCAGACCCTTAGCCATAGGGATGTCAATGGACACCCCAACCCGATCAGTAACAATTTTTTTTCAATTTAAAAACTGAAGAAGACAAAAAAAAAAAGCGATATCTCTTGTATATATGTTTACAATAGTCTCTGCATCAGATCCTATCATTCAATATCCCTGCAACAAAAAGTAGTCTACATATCCTGAGCGTTAATAGCATTTTATAGAATTGAATGAAGTCTGACATTTTAAAATTTTTTCCAGTACATCAAGATCTGTTTAAGGTCAATGTTCACATACCATGTTCTGTTTAAAAGATTACTTACCATGGCAAACATGTCCCATATATGATAGAAAAATGTTTGACCTATAAACTTATTTTCAGTTAGTTTTGTGAAGCTTTATATCAGTGATATAAATTGTCAAAGCAAGATAATGAGTGATATTATCACTCATTACCTTGTTTAGACAATGTAGCAAACCCAGTTTCTGCAACACCCTTTGCACCAAAATTATAGGAGTACCTTTCTTTTATTGAAAGAAAAAAGTCGTTTTACATTGAACATTTTGCTATGATAATGCTGAATCTATTTTCTCTTGACATTTGAGCTATCTAAGCTGAAACGTGCTCCCTTAATATAATATCAGACATTTTTAACCTCAGCTCTCAAATACTGAACCATTTTGCTATAGCATGTATAGATCAGCTTCAGGTCCATATTTGCACAACTCTCATTAAAGCAGCATTATGCATCTGCATGACTGCTGTAAAGGGACTTTTCTTTAGAACTGACAAAAACAAAAACAAAAAAAACAAAAAAAAAAAAAAAAAACCCACTCAAAACTATGAATAAAACTAAATCTAAGAAAAGTTAAAAATACACAAAAAATGAAAAACAAGAAAGACAGAAAAATACCTAGGTGAAAAAGCAAAACCAAACATTTAAGTTTAACAAAAGGGCCATGGGCCAAATGCTCTACTGGCACTGTGACTGTAGTGCAAATTTTTATTTCAAAGTTGAGCCCTCAAGTGGCTTCTGAACATATGATGTTTATGTTATTTTAGTTGTCTTGTTAGTCCACCAGATAGCATTTCTCTCAACATGTAATCATAGATTATTTGTGCAATTCCTGTGATGGATATTGTTGCATGTACCAAGACAACAATGAGTGAGTCCTTAACTTTATGTCCTGAGTGACCTTGGGACAGAAGATCAAGGTTACCTAGATTAGGACTACACAAGAGACCCATAGGCCTGATGCTGTGCTGACATTGCCATAGATGTCCAAGCTACACCCTACCATTACAAAATCACCTCTTTCAACTTTACAGGCTTGGTGACCTCACAAAATAGGTCAAGGTCACTGATATCATATAAAAGTCTAGCTTTGCATATTGTCTGTATATCTTATAAATTTGGCAACTGTAATCCAATTACTTTTCCAAATATAGAATTTTATGTCTTAAAACATATTTTGGCTCATAATTTCCATCAAAAGATAGATGGAACCAATAGTGTCATTAGCAATTTAGACTTTGCCCTCCTCAACAATCTCACCAAATTTGGTGAAGATCTGCCAAAAATTAAAGATGTTAGAGTGTTCACAAGATTTTCATATTTTGACCCCTCTATTATATAATATTGTAGGTGGTACCAGCAATATCGAAATGAACCTCGATTTTTATACACCTATAAGTCCTGAAAGTGGTATTAGTCTAACTAGAAAACTGTAGATGGTATTGTGGTCACAAGATTGTTACATTTTGACTTGTATATCACATAATACTATAGGTGATGCCACCAACATTCATGCTGACAAAGATACTTAAACACTTCATAACTCCTGAACATTATACAGGTCTATTTAGAAAATTGTGGGGTGCAGAGAATTCACCAGATTACCTCTATATTCAAACTAGCATTTTGACCTTGACCTTTAACTCAGATTAAAAAATTGTTACTGTTCAAAATATGTGCCCTCCATCCAGCTTTCTATATAGTCTGTTTTGTTTTGTTTTGTTTTTTCAAATTGGGTAACAACTTTTTGAGTTACTGACGAAAACCAATAAACTTAGACAAGCACCAAACTTCATAATTACTGAGGTCACAGTGACCCAAACTGTAGGTCACCCAACACAGTTTATGTATTGTGTAATCAAGTGCAATTTGATCTGGAGGCTCAACTCTCTTTGCCACTGATGTCCAAGCTACATTTTGAGCCCTATATTACATATTGTAGGTGGCACCACTAATATCAAAAGGATCCTTGATTCTCATGCACCCTTTAAGTCCTAAATGTTATATTGGGCTAACTTGAAAACTGTGGGTGGTATCGCGCTAACGATCAAAAGTTAACCGACAGGTGGACAAACATGAGCGGTCGCATAAGCACAAGTATGGACTATGGGACTTGCACTGGCAAAAGAAATTCAAGACATAGGCCTACATCCTGTGATACACATCTTACTATTGAAAGTCCATTCCAATGTCTGAGTAGTCTTTAAAAGTAGGAAAGTCTTTGGCTGTTCTGAGCTCATTGGGGAGCAAGTTTCAAATCTTAATACCAAAATTCTTAAAGGAATGAAGACCCCCTTTGGGGTTTGGTCATGTGACAGATCGATGCTCTTCAAGTATTTTTTGCTCTTAGACTGTTAGAGAGTAGCCAGGAGTATGATGTTGCCCACGTTGGTACAGGTGCCAACTGAAATTGCACTTTTAATAAAATATAAAATAAAACATACTCCATACAGCTAAAAATGATACATGGAATAAGACTATTATTTAGTATTAAGGGCCTCTGACTCTAAGGCTTTAATAATACCTTAGTTTAAGAGGATGGTGGATAAGCACAATAAAAAGTCTAAAAACGTTGCTGCTGAGAAACCCTCATATTCAGACTGGCTATGGGCCTGTACAGTTCTCAATTACGGCGTAACGTCTGTCACACACAGATAAAAAATAATGAAGCATATCATGCAGCTTCCCTGTCTGTGTTTCAATTCAAAAGTTTTCACGTGCAAAATGAAACCACAATTCAATTGATTCGGTCTTTTTCATGAGAATATGCTACAAGGATATGGTCGGTGAAAGCGTCTACAGTCTGTGCTGAGATTGTGATCGTCTCAAAGCATACCAGAGGTTGTTTTGCAACTTTTGTAAAGCCGCACATCAATTACAGTTTTCAAGATCACTCGACTGACATACCCAAAGGCAAGCCTTCAGAAGTCCTTCTTTTCTGTCAGATTGGACGTGCTGTCAGCAACAGGAAACAATGCGTCAAACAGGAAGCTGCGCCGAACATGCGCAGTGACCCTTGGAACTTGCATGGGAACGTTTCACGATTCCACCTAAAATTACAATTTTTCAAACATTCGTGGATTACCACACAGTTGACTCAATTTAATTCAATATCAATAAGAAAATAACAACGTTAAATTCTAATTTCATTAATTGAAGTAATATAATTGATTTTCGTGAAAAAGGCTCCGTATAATATTGACAACACAACGGGAGGAGGTCACAAAATTTCCACTTTCCTGTCGGGCCTCTCTATCATCTGCTAGGAATTCTGATTGGCCGATCTATGTGTGCCAGTACACAGCGGCGTGGCTCATTAGATTTTATCAACTTTTGGGAACTTTATGTGGGAGAACCACTCAGAATTTCTCAGAGTTGGTCGCATAATGCGACTATTACGACCTTTCACGCTTTACTGATGTGACAAGGATTATTTTATGCGCTTCAACAATGGCGAATCAAACGGAGAATTCAGCCCTCACCCAGGAAGAAAAGCAGCTACTGCTTGAGTACGACAGGTCAGAGAACATGCGATGCTTTCTGCTTTTTGCGTCGAAATTTCTCCAAAATTCTCCCCATGCAAAAGTTTTAAATGTCGAATATTTTTTTCATTGGATCTTGTTTCTGTTTCTAGTCGGTTGTTTGGGTTCCTGAAGTTGGATAATCCAGAGGAAGCGAGCAAGAAGAACCTGCTATTGAAGGTATGCTAGTTCCGTATCATCGCCCTCTCCGGCTCACATTTATCCGCTGGTGTCAGTGACCCAGCCCCTTTTCCTCTCCAGCATACAACTTGATCGTATGAACTGTTAACAGTTATTGTGCACGTTTTACCACATCCAATTAAATATGTTAGTTACCATGGCAACAGAAGCGTGCAGCATGTATTTAGGAAACTCCAGCCTGATGACCACGTGCCCCCAGATTTGCTGTGTCGATATGGTGGTCGCACACACGAGACCATACCCGGCCAACATGGCGGATCCAATGTTTATTATGGTTCTTTCGGTCGGAGCCTGAACAAGTGCCTACATGCTTGTCAGGTGAAATGCTTAGCCCCACATTTATCAAACTGGACATTCAAAATGCACTTTATAGCTGGTGGTATAATAGGAAAGCCTTTTGAGATCCCGCCAGATCAGCTATAAATTATTATGGATGATGCTTTCTGTTCCCATAGTGACAGATTAAAAATTCATTGTTGGTACTTAAGTTACAGAGCTGAAAGGAGGTTGCAACTTGATTCTTGAGCAGGAAAACAAGTTGTAAATGACTGTATATTGCACAATTAATGAAACTGCATATACACATCCAGGGCAATGAAGTAGGGATACATATGTGTGTGACAGTTTCAGTTGTTTCCAGCAGAGTAAAATTCTGGCCTTATTTTTGGTGATAGACCTATCATTTTGCAAAGACAGGATGGAAGAAAAAAATCATATATCTAAATAATGTTTCATGATGTGGATCTTGCAAAATGTCTACCATATACACAAACAGATGCCAGAGCTTCTCATTTCTTTTTGTGCTGTAGTCCTCAGGGTTAATACTAGTTTTGGCATTTTACTGGCCCTCCATTCAAACATGCTTGTCCCTTTATACAAATGTCATCCAGAAGTCAAAAGTTTCTGATTTGGCTCCAAGACTATTGCTTTCAGATTTTAACTTTGCCTGATTGGAATTTTGTCCCAGGCTTGAGGACATGTAAATTCCAGAGCTCTGGTTCTTAACCAAATTTTTTCTTTTTTTTTAAAAGAGGCATCATGCAGTCTCTGTCTGTGTCTAAACCTCTTCTCAGGTTCAATGCGAACAACTTCTTAATATTCAAGGTTACAGCAGTCACATAAATTTATTAATGGGTCATCAGTGAGAAACAGTCAACCATGTTTCTGCCGCCTTATATTCTATGCAATCATGGTTGATCGTACAGCATGATGTTGCAGACATTTTTCATTATAAGAGGTCCGTGTGTATATATATATATATATATATATATATATATATATATATATATATATATATATATGAAAGGAAAGTTAACAAAAATGTAGCTATGGTAGGGTTTGAAAAGTTTGAAACCACATGTAATTTTTCTTTAGCAAACTTAAAAAAAAAAGAATTTCCCACGTGGCGAATGGTAGCAGAAAATCTCACATGAATGAATTATTAGGGTGTGTGATTACAGTAAAATGTACATTAAGAGGGTCCAATCATTACAATATAGACCATTTAATAATGCTATGTAGTGTAAAAGTGGGTTCATAAGTTGGGAAAAATTAGGCTTGTTTTATGTTTTTTAGTCTGACAATTTGGATGGGTTCATATGTTTCTTTTGTTAGTTATTCCACAGTTTTTAGTAGGTAGGTGTTTTTATTTTTTTGGTCAGAAGTAAGTTGACAGGGGGTTGGTAGGAGGTTTTACAGATGGGTGGGATGGGTTAGGGGAAGCATACAATTGGGGGGGGGGGGTCTTAACAAAGTGAACCACCTCTCATTTTTGGATGTATGAACTGTTAGAAAGCACTGCCATCTCTCTCAGCGGGAAGTGTACAATGTTTACAATAATATTCTCTTCAGATTTCAGTTTAACCTTAAAGGAACAGCATGTGGCTTTTGATAGCAGCTGAGCAGTCTCTGTCAGCATGGCTTACATGTTTGGTATTTTGTGGGTTCCTGTGGGCCTGATGTTGATGTTCCCTCAAGTGTTTGATCTATAGGAAAGTAACTGTCAAACATTGTTTACTGTAAGATGAAACATATACTCTGTATTGTTGTAATCCATTCACAGCATTCTTGTACTCTCAGGGAAGCCATCAACAGTTCAATGTTCACAAAAGAACCGAAAAAGTATTTGTTGAATACATTGTAATTGTCATTTAAAGGTAATTCATTATAATATTTTTGATTATCTTTTCTATTCAGTTTAATACCCTCCCTGCCCAAGCAGCAATTCAGATATTTTGTTACTATTGAAATGACATCCTCCATTTGAATTATTATCCACACTTTACATTGCTATTGCAGATGAATAATGATAGCGTTCAAATATATATATGGAGACCAGTTTCACTGAAGATGCTGCATGATTCAGCCTTATGAAAAAAGGAGATGAGTGTAATACTTACAGTTTCACTTTATGGCTTGAAAACTCAGTGCTGCTATGTAATGAGTGAATATGTGTCCTGCTTTTAAATACACATCATGCATTGAAAAAACTATTAGTGAGAAAAGGCCCACAAGCAAAGAGTAGGCATCTAGCCAGATAACCAAGAACATATATGTACATGAATACTAACTGTTCCTAGTTTCCCGGAAGGAAAGGTAGAAAATTAAGTTTGTCAAAATCGAGATTCTTTATTTATAGTTTTTGGTTTCCAGGGAATTTGCTGTTATTGTGCCAATATATATATCTATATATATACATGTATGTGCTCTGTTTTGTTTGCAAAAATGATCTGTATCATATCGAATATCGTATGCCTTTTTATGGGTGGGACAGTGCAAAGGAACAGAAACCTTATTTTTACCAGCAGGCATATAAGATACGGTCAGCAAGCTTTGTTTTGAATGAAAGAGAATGAAATGGAGAAAATGTTTCAAATGTAACATGCTTAACTGTTTCTGCTATGTATTAAAGCAGTCAACAACTTTCCTTGGCATGAGTTGGTCCCTGAGCACTCAACCTACTCTGCAATCACAATTTAGTGTGATTGTAGAAGAGGTAAAAACCTCAGTTGGTTGTGATGCCAGTGGTGCCACCTACAATTTGTAAAATTTTGAGTTGAAATGTCTTGGAAGATACAAAATGCCATATATAAAAAAAGAAATGAATTAGATAAGCCATATTTATAGAATGTAAGACCAGGTCCAGTGCTAAGAATTTTTTGCAAGATCAGTGACCATGGCCTATATTATTTGTAAGATCACTAGACCCGTTAATTTGGAAGATGTGATTTTGCAATGGCATGGTGTAGTGTGAGCATAAGTGGCAAGGAAAATTGAGCCTCTAGATCAAAATCGCACTTGAGTACATATAAAACTCTACTCAAGTGGTGACCTATGTTATGAGTCACCATGACAAAATCATTCTGTGACTTTGACCTATTTTTAAGGTCATTAAGCACTTAAGAAAAGGACATTCTATTCATTATCTTGATTAAAAAAATAAGGCAAATGATGCCAAATGTACAACAGATGTGTGTCATGTGGAAGTTTGCTATTGGATAGTATGGCTAGCCTTGATTAATTTTTCAAGTTCGTGTATTGAATACATTTCAGAAAATGATTTTTTGGTGATGGTGGTCAGCAAAGCACTATGTCCATGGGCCTCTTGTTTTTGGGCAAATTTTGGAAAAAAAACCCCTAATCTTTGGCAAATGTGATTGGCCAATTGTCTCGAATATGCACAGGCAAACATCTGGAGTCCCCTGTACCATAATTTGTTTGATATACATGTGGTGTTGTGAATTTCTTAAGGCATATTTGTATGTTTTCATTGTTTTAGACATCTCACAATATTTTAGTTGGACTCTCTTCAAACTTGGTGGGAATATTCCCTGATTCAGTCTGCTCTGAGTTTTTTTTTTCTAGATGCTCCTGTTGGTATTTCTTGATTTTTAATGAATTATTGAAATATACATATGCGATTATTAGCCCAAGAGCTTTGCCTTTTGAACATTGACCCAACAAAGATTAACCACAAAATGAGATTACACTATCTATAAGGTGATAAAACTATTCATACTGTGGGCAAAATGATATTCTGGTGTAACTTGATTGGCCCAGATACCAGTGGTCCATTTCATGTTGTATGCATACCTACATGCATATACTTAACCACCATCATTTTGTTTGCAGAAACTTTCTGACCCCATGGCAGGTCTCCTCAATTTGTGACTTAATTGCCCCAATACAAGTGAAATTTGAAAATACTTGTTCCTGGATAAACAAAAAGAAAAAAAAAATTATTGAAGTACAAATAAGATTTGTGTGGATGGACATACAAATTAGAACTGAGGACAAGGAAAATGTGAAAACAACTTGCCTTTAAGGCTAGTACCGAGGCAAAAAAAAAAAAGCAAGTGTTTTGAAAATATCATGAAAGTGACCTTAAATTATAATTTTAAGTGTATGCAAATTTTGTAATTTGAACACTGAATATTTTAAAAATTGAAGAAAATTCAAGCGCTCTGTCTCATTATCATTATGTATGCCAGGGAAGAAAGTTTCTGCAATGATCATTCCTATGTGCACTGTGGGTTGGGAGGGAGGGTAGTAACAAATGCTTTTTATCTCCTCGTGTATGTGCCAGAATACAGTAAAACCTGCCAAGCCGAACACCTCAGATGGCTGAACACTTCTGTTGTAAACGGAACACTTTTTTTGGGTTCCAACTTTTCTATCCGTACATGCATGTAATTTAAAAGGAGAGCCTGCAATCTGTGAACACTGCTCTCTGGACACCAAACACTTGATTTGGGTTCCAAGGCAACATTTAACCTGTCAAGGCTGAACACTCCCCCCCCCCCCCCCCCCCCCCCGGAGAGAAGGAAATTTTTGGGTAATCATCGATATTTGGTACAAAACATCACCATGTTTTAGCTCTGCTGGCCTAGGGTAGTAGAGCTTATATCATCACTCATGTCCGTCATTCATTCCATTGGTCCATCTAAAAACTTTTGGGTTGTGAGTGCGATAGTGCAGTTTTCAAGTTAGCCCAGTATAACTCTCAAGACGTATAGGGTGTGTGAAAATCTAGGTCCCTTTCGATATTGGTCCCGCCGCCTGCAATATAGGCCTATATAACATCAGGGTAAAAATATGAAAATCTTGTGAAGACTCTAGCATCTTTAATTTTTTGCAAATCTTCACCAAATTCGATGGGATTGTGGATGAGGTCAAAGTCTAAGCTGGTAGTGATACTAGTGGCGACACCTATAATTTGACAGAAATTCCTTACTTGGAGAAGTAATTGGATTAGACTTGCCAAATTTATAGGATATGTAGACCATGTCGAATGGTAGAATGCTATATAATATCAGTGACTTTGACCTATTTTTGTGAGGTCACCTTGCCTGTAAAGTTGAAAGAGGTGATTTTTTAATGGCAAGATGCAGCTTGGACATCAGTGGCAATGTCAGCACAGCTGCCAGCACTAAGGCCATGGGCCTCTTGTATTTCTTAATCTGGGTGGCCTTGATCTTCCGTCTCAAGGTCACTGAGGACATAAAGTCAAGGACTCACTCCTTATCTTGGCACATGCAACAATATCCATCACAGGAATTCCACAAATAAGCTATCTATGATTACATGTCAAGGAAAGTGCCATCTGGGGCCGTATTCACAAAGAGTTTAATCTGATCGTGAATTTAATCGTAAAATGAAAATCAATGTGCCTTTGGGCCTTGACCCTCTGAATCATTGGCCCAATGTTGGATCTAAACTTGCAGGATTAATTAATTTATGTTCTCCACTGTAATGTGAACTTTGGAGTTATAGCTGTCCAGCTAGAAAGGGTACATATTGGTTCAGGGGTAAGTCAAATTGTTCTTATCTGAACCTGTACTGTGCAAATTTGGTAATTATGGTTTGTTTGACAGGTATTCTTCTTTGATATGAAGCTCTGCATTTATAAGCAAAACTTCATGTATCCAGGTAATTCATCAATTGTCACGTTCATATTTATTCATTATTATGGTTGTCTTTGCTGAATATTTAGCTTAGACAAGGAGCCGCTACTCAGAGAGACATGTACAGGTAAAAGGCTCCGAAACACGTTGAGTAGTTACCCGCTGAAGACCCTTTAATTTATTTGGGCTAATACAGCCTATGTCAAAATTTTACAGAGGAACGTGTGCAATATGGACAATAGTACTTCTATGTATATAAGTTAGACAGGAACAGGTTAGCTTATGGAGAGTAAAGAGTTCGGACTACGGAATAGGGTAATGACTACTAGGAAGTGGTTTTGGACAAAAAGACACAAATACAATAGTTTCCATATTAATAAAATCAATCTTAATTTAATCCAGCTTTTAAACATGGATAAAAGAAGTTAAATACTGGGTCAAGCTAAGATTGATTGAAAAAAATGAACCTGTAAAGTGTAAATCCCTGAATTGATAATGTGGCAAAGAGCATAATTGGCTAGTCCTCGCAATTTTGGCCAAATATTCAGCCAAGGATTAAGTTTAGGGCCCAAAACACGTTGATTTTAATTTAAGGATTAAAGTTAGAATCAGATCAAATTCTTTGTGAATACAGCCACTGGTGGACAAGTGAGACACTAAAATGTATGAGCTTTATATGTTCAGAAGCCACTTGAGGACTCACAGCTTTGGAATGAAAATATAGGTCTATCCACGGTGCCAGCAGAGCATTAGGCCCATGAACCTCTTATTTATATTCTACACTTTCATCAATTTTTTTAGCATTCATGTATTCAAAGGGTGTCAGTTGTGTGTAGGTTCCATGGTGAGACCTGCAGCTGTACAGTGCTGTATGAACAGTTAACTGGTTTAGCTGTTTGATAAAGGGTAATACACATATTGTGTGTTAATGTTGGACAACAAATTAGTTACATGGAATTACAGTGTTCAGCAACACTAACATCTAGAGAAATACTGCACTGACAATTGCACGTGATTTTATAAAATGCATAAATAATGACCCAGACTGGGTGATAATGGGCAGAAAAGCTGAAAAATATTTGAGACAACTGACCATATACTTTGCTTAGTGTGTCAACATCCAAAGAATATTGTGAACTGAACATGGTTTGAAAATTGTAATTCAGTTTCATTGTCAAGTTTATAAAGGTAACATCAGTAATTTTGCACACTGTGTTTGTTTTGACCTGAAAATATACATCAAAGTCACAATTGGAAGGTGCAAAAAAGATTTTACAGTCATTTTCAGGATCACAGCTTCAAAGTGAAAAAAAAAAAGATAAAAAAGCCATTTGAGAGTCACAGCTTAAAATTGCAAAATAAGAAACTGATTGCTGTTATTGATATGTAATTTCGATTTGATGAGTAAACAAACATGCAGTAAGAAGATAAAGATCATTTGTTTTTTAAGGACGCTTTATTATTTGTAATCTTGATTTTATAATCTGATTAGTAAAATTGAGTATAATTTTATACTACTGGCACAAGTGGATGCAGGTCATAAATCTATTCTGTATGGTCAGTGTCATTCAAAGTGGTTAAATCAAACAAATTCTGAAATTTCAACTGTAAGGTTGTCTCCTCAAAATCTCACACCAGGATATAGCAGTGAGTGCATTCATTAGTTATTTTTGAAAATCCTGTTGGTCAAATAAAAGTTCTTCTCACGTGCAAGTTATGATGTAATAGCTAGGTTGGCACTAGGATTTTAAAATTAGTACATGTAGCCAAAATTTAAATTTTTCTTGGAAAACTCTACGCAGACTTGAAATCTGTTAAATTTCTGCGTGAAAATGAAGAATTTTTTGGAAAATTTAGTAGCCATTTGCTACTTTTACTAGCCATTTTCAGGTTTTAGTAGCAGTTGGCTATTTTGGCTACTGCTAGCGCTAACCTAGTAATGGGAAGGGTCAGAATAAGCTCTAGGGTGTGTGCTCGCCCCAATAGACAACTAAATGCACAAACATTTGAAGGGCCAGAGCTGTGTATTCCCAAATCAGTGTGCATGTTAAAGCAACTTTGAATAAACTAGTCACTTATGTAGCTGTTGTTATGTGATTTTTGTGAGGTATTAAGTTATGCATCTAGATTTACTGTCTGAAATTTGGTGTGTCTATCTTCAGTATTTTTCAAGTTATTAAGTTGCAAATTACAATGTAAAGTAATGTGAATACACAACCGTAGCCCTCCACTGATTGCAATGCCATCTTTAGGTAGTTCTTGAACCTTTTGTTCTCGCCCTTGCCTATTCTCTTTAAAGTGTAGCAAGATAATCAGAAATATCTGAAACAAGTGTGGGGTGAATTTTAAAATGTATGTTTCAAATTTTCAACAGACTAATATGCTCACTGTTTTCCATATGGAAAAGGGGGCAGCAATGTGTGCACAGCAGTATCATGGACTAGTTGACCAGGGGGTCCCAGGACTGTGTGGGAGTAGCTGAAAGGGGGTCAAGTGTAAAATGTCTCATTCTGTTACAGCGTGGAAGAACATGTAAACTTTCTTTTACGTCTTACATTGAAAGTGTTTCTTGGAGAGAAAAACGGGCCACAACTTTTTAAGCATATTACTCGGCAGCATCCTTTTATAAATATGTATACCAGTCTGTGGGAAAACAATATCAGTGCAGGTTTAATACTATTGTCCAAATTAAAATTATGTGTTTTCCTGTTAGTAGTATGCGGTTATATAATAAAAGTGTCCATGGACCAACCCCACCCCATGTGCATAGTTTTATCATATTTTTTGGCATCACAGAGCATAGCAATGATTTGTAAACTCAGTTGGATAAATAAATTATGCAAGGGAAAATATGGAGCTTGTGACTCCATGTTCAGACCCCCCCCCCCCCCCCGCCAAAAAAAAGTATCGAGTAAATATAAGCTAAAAACAAAATCTTCATAGTATGAAGACTTACTTGTCAGTTCTAATGTTTCAGTTTCTTTCCTTTGAATTTAAAAAATATATGTAATCAGTGATGATGTTTTGATAAATCATTCTGCCATGTCTACATACGTACACCAGGAATGAATTGATAATGTAGGCTGTGAAATCTGTTTTGATTGCTGTTCATCTCCATACAGGGATGATTTTCTTAGCTTTCGAAGTTTTTTGTTTTTTTATCTTATCATGAAAATTCAATAGACAATGAACATATCACCATACAGTTTGGTACATGATTAGTATCGGGATATTTCAATATATCGTCCCAACCCTTTTTAAAATCTTTTCCCCTGTGGTCCCTTCAGCAAGACTATGTGTATATATTTTGATTTTGAGGCCAGCTGAAAGACCCAAATTGAAGACATTTCAACAGTACCAAATACAACTTGAAAATCAATATGCAAATTTTCATTTGGAGGCTGAGAAAAGGGCTGGAACAGTGACCATTCATCTTAAATGGATCCGCATTGCTGGCCAGCTGCACAGGTGGGTGTGGGGTTAAAATATTCTGCGTACACTGTAATAATAAAATATATGCAGCATCAAAGTTTGTAAAAAGTGGTCAGGAAAGTGAATATAATGTGCAATTAATTGCTTGGTAACAACACAGAAGATCCTATGAGCCTGAAGTAAATACTTGTACAGGTCAACATGACTCTTGTCTGTTAAGGGTTAACCTTAAGATTGTCCATGCATGGATATCACTCAAAGGTAGTTATGAAGAGTTTGGCTTATTTGGTGATGGCTCTTTCTTGGCAGTTTGAGGTTCAGATCTATGCTTCCATATGTATGTTAAAGCAACTGAATCGTAAGGTAACTGAAAAAGGACTGTTGTTTCTTGATACTCAATTTAATAGCACATTACATGGCTGTCACATGGAATAATCTCTTTACAGAACTGAGGGCAAGTAGGTGTAACTAGCCACTTGACGGTAGCAATACTCCTGGTGGTAATCGCACATAATGGGGTCGGGGAGTACATCATTACAGACCTCTTAGAGGAAGGCCAGGGCTTGCACTAGAGATTTTATTTAGTTAGCCAACTGGGCTAAAATCTCTTAAATCTTTCAGCCAAACTTAAAAATCTCATTAGCCAATGTCAGCTTACATCTTCAAACATTTAAAATCTAACAGGCAGCAGTTTGATGATAAAACAGTAAAACTGATTTTGAAGCTACAGAGTTACAAAAATTTCTTCAGCCAATTTTAGCTAAAATGAAAATTCTTTTAGCCAAATTTCATTATCTTTAGCCTATGGCTAATGTTTGTTTAGTCTGGTCATCTAACTTTGTTTCTGTATTTTGTGCTTTAATTGTGTAAGGTTTTCATTCATAATGTCTGTGGTATGATGTATGCTGATATTCAGGCTAGCACAATTGTTGTGTAAGCTACACTTTAGGTGATGGACAGATTGTGTAGTTTAACAGGGGCACATATCCTGTTTATCATTCACACAACTTTTGGTGAAAAGACAACAGCGCTTTTAAAGTGGGTCATTCAAAACAAAAGGGTTATGAGATTTTTTTGCACCATAACTTGTTTATGGATAGCCCTGAATTTAAATCTCTGCAGGCCCTCCTTTTGTTTAAACATATTTATGCTCCTCTCCTACCAGAAGAAGGGCATATATATTTAGTATGTTTAAAGTAGGCCCTGAACATTTCTTTTGTGCATGCATGTGTGCGTGCATCTGTCTGCTACACTTCATGTCCTTATGGTTGAGAATCATGAAACTTGGCAAGACGTGTGTCTACTGACAAGAGTGTGTCAGACACAAAAGGAGGTCACTAGGTCAAGTATCTAGATCACGGTGACATATATCCTTCTCATATTGTGTCCAGGCTATAATTGCTCTCAACTGTATGCCCCCTTTATGTGTGCATGTGTGTGTGTCTGTCTGTCCATGACAATCCGTCTGCAGACTGTAAAGTTGTTGTCCTTTGACATGAAACTGTCCACACATGTATCTGGATTCAAGGGTGTGTCATGGATGAAAAGTAGGTCACCAGGTGAAGCTTCTTTGTCACAACGATATGGCAAGGAGGCATATTCTGGGTATCCGTGATTCCATTTTAATTTTTTTTGAATTTGAGCTGGTGAGGCTTACTAAAACACTTCTTGCAAGACCTGAATTTGGCATACCATGAAACAAACAAATGAGTGCTGCATCCAGTGGCAAGTGCCTGAACTAACATCATGCAATGAGGGACTTGCCATTGGTGCCAGTGCTCAGTTGATGTCATTTTTGCTAAACAGGGCTGCAACAAAATAAAGAGAACAAGGAAAAAATTGAAAACATAGAGCAACTTGAAGGAAACCTTCAATATGTGGACAGGTTTTGATATCAAGATATATTTTATTTTATACAGTGGAAACATTAGTTTGCAGTGTTATTCTGTCCGTATTAGTTTACAGGGTTACAGTCTTTCATTTTTAAGGAGAGCAGGAGTGATCACTTGTCTTCACTGGCCTAAAACTTTATTCAGGGGAGCTATTTTTCACTCTCCATCTATGGCTATAACCACAAAAGTATTAAAGAAATAGCTAAATAGGTTTTTTAGATTATTTTTGGAGAATGATTCGCAGTGCACCTCTAATTTTGAAACGTGAAAGCCTAGGGTTACTGTGTTTTTCTTACAGTGATATCCTGTACCTACACCAATGCTCCAGTGAACCCTTCCCTCCCAAAAAAAAGGGAAATACATTATTTAGAGAAATTACATCTGCACCTCTATTAACACCAGTATGACCCAAGGAGATGATAATTGTGGCAAAATTGTAGTAACTGCCTAACTAATCATAAGTAGTCATTGATTTCAAGATGATTTTCGTCCAATATGGAGCATAAAATTTTGGCAGCATCCCATCAGTGACTTCAATAGGTATGCCAGCCATACCAGTATGGGTGTGCGTAGCTTGTCATGTCTGTACAGTGCTGTGGGAACATGGAATGTGGTGAAAGGGCTTATCTGCTATATAGTATATTAAGCATATATATTCAAGTTGTCCTTTGAATCATGTTTTAAAAATAAGAAATACTGGTTATTTTTATGTGTCTCATGAAATATTTTTACACACATAAAATATATAGACTGGCCCATGCAGTGAAAGGAAGCATTTGTTCCTTGCCCTGTCTTGTTTTGGTAATACGCAGTATATATTCATTGATGATTCTGTGCGTATACTTTTTATACCCCCCTCCAACTGGAGGAGAGGCAAATAACAATTGCTTTTTCCATCTGTCCATCCGCAATTCGTGTCTGAGCTATAATTTGCTTGTCCTTCAACTTCGGTTGATGAAACTTTATACACAGGTGCATCTGGACATAGGGTGTGTCATGTACCAAAAGTAGGTTACTGTGTCAAGTATCTGGGTCAAAGTGACATATCCTTGTAAAATCGTGTCCAAACTATAATTCTTTCACTATTTAACTTAATTTCATGAAACTTCACACGCAGGCATCTTGATATAAAGGTGTGTCATGAAACAAAACTAGGTCAAGTATCTGGGTCATGGTGATACATTCATGTAAAACTACATAAAACTTCATGTCCAGGCTGTAATTCTGTTGTCCTTTGACTTAGTATCATGAAACTTTGCAGGTGTGTATCTGAACAGAAGGGTGTGTCATGCATAAAAGTAGGTCACTGGGTCAAGTATCTGGGTCATGGTATTAGTCTATTTTTATGGACTGCAGTTGTTCCAGAATGAGACCTGTAATTAACAATGTTATAAATGAGCGAGGGGCAATGCCCATTGATCCAGTATTCTCTGATTGCATTTTAATTTTCTGTCAGGGCAGTTTTTACTCTTGGTAGGCTACCCTTTTAAATATGAGTTCCCTGGAAGAACTCCCTGAAATAAAAACTTGAGGGGGAATTTTTTTCCCTTTTCTTCCCCAACAGTGGGTGGATGTCGACATTTTTACCTCAGGTGACTTATGAGTCAACTGAGGGGATAAGATGCTCCTATGGCACTGCCATTTTTTAGTTTTGCTGACCAAAGGTCGCAGAGCTTATGCAATCGCCCATGTCTGTCTGTCCGTCAGTCAGTAACCTTTTGCCCGTTACCACAACACTGTCCACAGATTTCAAGTTTGCCCAATGTAACTTTCAGGACTCATAGGTTGTATGAAAATCTAGACCCCTTTTAATATTGGTAGTGTCACCTAGTGGTGTTCCGATTAATCGACAATCGTCCGATTAATTTAAAAGACCAAGCGCTTGATTATAAAATTCCCATCATCGATTATACGTGAGCGATAATACAGAGTTTAGTGCTAATCGCATATTTGTGCGGTAAAACAATTTTTTAGTAGAATATTTTTGGTAAAAATCTTATAATATTTTTATTATATGGATAAAAATGAAACAACTACCAGTTTTTCGTGACATTTTGAATGATACAACTCCCAAAATTTACGCTAAAACTTCGTATCTTTGCCCCTTTGCCGCCACGACGTTTTGCGTCGTCCGCCATTGTTTTTTACACTGCTGGTATCCTCAGAATTTTCTTAATGTAACAAGCTCTCTTATTGGCTAAGAAATAAATATTCCTGGGGTATCCCTCCAAAAATAGCCCAGAATGAGAATCGAACCTCATTATAAATGCGCTGGGTCATTTCAAGGTTTCTCATTGGATGGATTTGGTCACGTGCAAGTCACCGTCCAATCAAACTCGTTGTTTGCCATGTGCTTGTGTCAAGTTCGATTTGTTGTGCAGGTGAACATGTCGCATTCACGCAAAGATTATAGGACCAAGATGAGAAATTTTGACATCATACTTTCGCAAAACGACTTCGATGGAACAGATCTAGACACAGATAAAGGCAGGAATGAAAATTCCATAAGCAAAGCAAGGAAAATACGCAGATTCCGTCACCGCACGGTGACGAAGCTTAGCCTGATTGAGATTTGTGTCAACACGATGTGTTGTCGATCGCTGTCTCAGATATGTCACGGCACGATGTTTTTATCCAAAGTTTGTTGTTTTAATTTGATTAAAATGTCTGAAAGGATAAAAATCTGTATAAAATAACAAAAGAGGAATGAAATTTATGACCGAAGGCCGGGAAAAATATACGCACATAACGGAAAACCATGCTCGGACTCGTGCCTGTTCGCACTCGCTTGTGTTGCACGGCCCGTGACTGTGTTTGTTGGTTAAAAAAAAAAAAAAAGGTGACCAGACGCTTGACATCCCATAAAGCATAAAAAAAATTTAGGGGGTAAATTGAAATAAAAATTGCACAGAATTATACCTCATGTAATTTCTGACCGACTTTGTGTTGATCTCTAGGATTGAATCGCAAAACTCACAGAGCCCAGGCACGTTCAATCCAGGATGTCCTCACTTGTGCAAGCGATTAGAAAACTGCCCGGTGGCACACTGTGTGCAATACCAGATACTGGCAGAGTACTAGGAGTTAAGGCAGTTACGTTGTGATATAAGTGCAAAGAACCAAAGAGTAAACAAAACTAATTCCAACAAAAAAAGCCAATATATTTCTTTGAATTTCAAATGTTGGGTGTAGTCCCTGTACTGATCCTTATGTGATTGAAAACATTTAATTGTGTGTGATGTGTAGTTGCAGCATTTAATTTTGTGTGATGGGTACCCTCCCTCTCCCCTCTGTAGTGTATGACGAGTAGTACATATTAACTGATTTCTTTTAATAAAGTCAATAAATTGTGACTTAAATATGCTTTGTAGTACTAGTTAGTATAGTAGTAGCAGTAGTGTAGAAATAGTGCTTCTTTACTTTTGCAGGTAACACATGCATGTCACATCATAAAGCAATAAAGCACTAGAAAGCACAAGTAAATGCAAGAAGGCAAGCCAATAGGGTGGTATCTCTGGTGTGTACCTTCATATTTTGTTTTAAAAAAGAACTTGAAACTGGTTCATTAAGCTCTGTCAATGAGTTGTTGAGAATACTCCCAAAACCGATTATAATCGATCATCGGTCACTTCTAAAAACCAATCATCGAGACTTTGAAATTCGGACCAATTCCCAACACTAGTGTCACCTGCATTATATTGTTATTAGCATCTTTAATTTTTGGCAGATCTTCACCAAATTTGGTGGGATTGTGGGAGAGGTCAAAGTCTCAATTGATGATGTTACTAGTGGCTCCACCTATAATTTGATGGACATTATGACCCAAATGTGTTTTAAGATATAAAATTTTGTAATCGCAGATATATGTCAGCAGAGCACGAGGCCTGTGGGCCACTTGTTTATGATAATTTTTTCTTCAGATTAAGCTAAAACTTGGTGGATATGTTCCTGGTGAAATAGTCAAAGAAAGTTGCTCACTAGGTGACACTGCTGTAGAATTCAAATTTTTCGCGATTTTTTTTTTTCCTCAATTTGGGTACTTGACGGTAAATGCACATGTTCTTTCTATTGATAACCATGTAAGTCAACTGCATTCTAATACAATTTCACTTCGACTTTTTCTCTAAAACCGTCCTCCGGACTCACTTAAAACGTGTGGGCAATGTACCTTGGGTAAGTCTGTACCAACTTTGTTCAAATGGTCATGCTCTGGACAGTGATTTATGGATTTTTTTTCCCTTCTTTTTGGTTCTTCCTTTGGCAAATCTTAAAAAATCTTCTCTGAAACTGTTCAAAGAGTTGCTTTGATATCACACGGGAACACTCCTAGAGATTCCTAGTTCTTAATTGTTCACCAGGTGGTACTGCAGTTTTTTTAGTTCAGTGGACTTCTCAGTCAACTGAGCTTATCTGATGGTCCTTTGTCTGTTGTTCATCATCCGTACTCTGTCATCCAATGTCAACAATTCACATTTTCGAATTCTTGAAGACTGGTCACTGGGCAGATTGACTTCAAACTTGGTGGAAGTATACCTTCGGTGAACCTCAACCATGCATGACTGTATATTTTTGTATGGCCTTTCAGCATGCTGGGGGTAGCCTTAAGCCCTTGCATGTAAATAGATCTGTTTCCTGCACTCACCTGAGCAACTACCCAAAATACCAAATATTTGATGTCAATACATAAATTTTTTTTGGTGAAATTCATATAATGTAAAATGAATGAGAGTTGTACCGCTAAACAAAGGATAATTAAAATAAGGAGTTTTCTAGACAAAACAGATTGCGTGCCTAACATGTTGTAGGCTACTCAGTGTTGTTGCATACAAAGTGTTTTGACAAACAATGCAAGCACAATCTTTTGCCTGGTAAAGTTTTAGCACAATAGGCCAGTTCATAGGACTCATTCATTCTGTTCCCTTCGGGAAGCACACCCTGGTTTGTTAACATTTAGCACTCGCCCACGCTAACGGGATTACACATGGAAAGATCAGAAAGTAAAACACAGGATATGCTTGTGTTTAATGAAAAATCAAACCCTCAGCAAACTAAAAATGCACATTTCACCAATGATGTGAGATTTTAGGTAAAAGATTTGCACTGTTCAGCACAGTCCATGCTGTAATCAATCACATTAGCCATGGTATCCATTGTGAACATATGAAGGCGTAGGCCCAACCGGGCCACTTGCTGATTGGACAATCAGGCCAACAATGGAATGTATAATTAATTACGGTTCGAACAGTTCGGTTCAAGTCGGTATGAACAGGTCTACTGGTATATGTATTTTACCGAGTCAAATCTCTGAACAATCTCTTCTGAAGATTCTCTGTGTGGCAGTCTGTATTTTCATGGTACAAACTTAAGCATGCAGAGGAGAAGGAAGTTCTTTTTATTTGTTGTAATACCAAAAAGGTACTTTGAGGAAGGAATTTTCATCATGCAATATATGTGGGTTATAGAGAACAATTTATAATTTTGAGCCGACAAGTCACCTACGTTTGGTGCCGAATGCTTCTGCTTCGTATCTCCTTGTCTGGTGCTAAATGCCATTAAATCTAAGGATAGAAGTGTTTCCTGGAATCTGCCTCACTGGCCAAATTGTGACCTCAAATTCATTTTTAGTTCTGCTGACCATAGGTTGCAGAGCTTATGCAGTCATGTCCGTCAATCCATAAACGTGTGTGTGCAAGAGAGAGGGAGGGAGGGGGAGGGGGAGGGGGGGGGAGAGAGAGAGAGAGAGAGAGAGAGAGAGAGAGAGAGAGAGAGAGACCTGCTTATCTTTACTGTTTAGGATGAGGAAGAGGATTTCCTCTTTTGAACCTAATATTTATGTGAAATAGTTTGATATTTGCCAAAAATAGGAAACGTTTACCGATGTTGAAACAAGTTTTCACAAAAAATTGACAAGGGGTACCGCCTGGTCCTCTTAAATCTGTCCTACCATATTTCATTCTGTAAGTTCTCTGGGCACTTACAAAATCACATTAGAATTAACCCTCCCTTCACTGCAGGCAAGTTTATCCACCCAATGTAGCACATGCCGGAGATAAACTTTCATTGTGCATAATTCCTGAGATATGGCAAGGCAAAATGGCTCGTTCTCGTGGCGATGTACAACATATTAAATGGTCGCAAGTAGAACTATTGAGTAATAGCGCAAAAATTATCTAAATATTGCGGTATCTCTGAAAAAAAAAAAAAAAAACAGCACACAGAGATTTTATTCAGTATGGACCATTGCGGAGACTGGTTGACAATTTGCATACCCAAGCATAAGGTGCCCTTTTTAACATCGATTGCATGCAGTTTCCACTCTGTATTACTTGCAGCCTTTCACCAGGGACATTTCTGAATGTTTTCAAAATATCTATATTTGATGTGTCACTTAATTTCGGTACTTGCATGACATGAAAGCATTAAAAATACTATTGGTTTGAACAATCACCTCCACCATGCTGGTTTGCTGAAAGTGCGCACTGCGCATGCTTGACCACGTGCAGCTTATTTGCATGATCTTTTGAGCCAATCGGTGTCCAAGCAGGACCAGAACGTCACTGCTTTCTATTCTTAGATTTTTACCTCAGAGATAGTAAATTTATGCAAGATGACAGTGTTTGGTAGGTGGGAATCAAGAATTAAGCCAATAGGAAAGCAGCATGATAATAATCAGTTCAAGATTGATACCTCATTCTGGTGTGCTGGATTGCAATACAAATTTCTCAGTATCATATTTTTGTGCAGTCAAGGTTCCCATACTTGTGTCTGTGACTCTTGGGTGCTTTGAGTCCAGTTATTGGGATTTCATGGTGCAGTCCATGGATAAGTATTGCTTACTGAATACTTAGGATTATCATTGGACTTTAAGAGTCCAGTGGTATTTTGTATACACTTGATTCAGGTGGGAGGATTTTTCTTATGGTAGCTTCAGTGCGACCTACCAGACAATACCTATAGCTGTTTGTCAAGTGGGTGGTTGCCATGGGCGACCACTGTTTTTGAACAATATTTGTGGTGCAGTGAATGTAGAACATACTTTCTGATTTCATATGATGCATGATAGTGGTCCTGAGAGAACATTTGTCTTTGGGGGGGGGGGGGTTGAATTTAATCTACATTTAACCCTTTCAATACCAAATTTTAGACTGAGCCAACAGCTTTTCTCAGTGCGCATTGGGCGCAATGCACCCAATGTGCCCCATAGAAGAGCTGTTGACCTGGGGTACTCTCTCTGGAGCTATGGGCATACTGGTACTTGAATGAAAGGTCTTTTTATGAGGAATAAGAATCTTGGATCCATATGATAATTCCGACTTGTCTGATTTAAGTTCGACTTTAGGTGTGACTGGCACTGAAAGAGTTAATTCGACCCACTACAGTCAATTCTATGCCTATAGTTAGGCACAATGGAACCAGAATCCAATCTGATGATATAAAGGTAGATGATCTTTCAGAACACCCCTGTTCAGGGGTAGAAATTAACTGATTTTCACCAGTAGCAAGGGTTTGCTACCAAGTTTAATTTTTGGTAGCAAATTTAAGAATAGAGTAGCAAATCAGGAGGGTTTGGCAAGCACCCACCTGGGGTGTGTGGAGGCATGCCCCCCCCCCAAAAAATGTTGAAATTAAGCATGCAAATTGATGCACTCTGAGGCACTTTTTGACAGAAACGGATTTTGTGATTTTTGACCCACAAAATTTTGGCAGCAAAGGTTTGCTACCGCACAACAAATCGAGGTAGCAGATCATAAAAGTTGGTAGCAAATGCTGCCAATGCTACCCCTAATTTCAACCCTTGCTGTTGCCAGTAAGAAGTGGTCTTGTGTTGCAGTTGGTTTTCAAAATAAAAGGTTCATTTATTTGAGAAGTGTGTGGTAGGGTTATGAAAGTGCGGTCTTAAAAAGATGTGCAGTGTCTCATGAGAGGTTGGTCTTTAGAGAAATGTTCCACTGTAATGTAGAGGTTAGACTTCAGCAAACCTGGGACCTGGCTACACACCTGTATTGTAGGTAAACACCTCTTCTTGGTTCCAATTCCTTTCAGTGTGAACCTCTCTAGAATGGATACCCTTGTGAGCAGAATGCTTTTTTTCACTCCCAAGGGATTTCACCTTTAGGAGGTTTCACTGTAGTTTTGTAATGGGTGGTAAATTGAGCCAAATACACATTTTGGCATTGATTACATCATTAATGGAACGACTGACTGAATAGCTCACCTTGGGGTGGATAGGACCCTTGCATAGGGAACCTTGGAAAGCTGGTGATCTGGAGCCCAATGTCTTGATAGATCTCAGCTGCAACATGATGTATTCATATTTAAATGCGGTCCTACTCTAACACCTATGGAGCAAAAGAGGGAGCCAGCTGCATCAGGGCAGATCCATGTATTTAGCACGGTCAAAAGTCCTTTCCTAGTAAAATGTACAAAACGAACACAGAATAATCTTAAGAAAATGTATTAACATATATTTGAAATATGAAGGATGCCTGAATTGATTATAAATGGGCCCTCTTCTGGTTGAAAAGGTGTTATTTATGGATGTTTCTGTAGTATATAATACAAATCTGCCCTTATCATGATGGAAGCATCAGTCTGTTGCCCCAGCAACACAGGAAGTGCGCAGGATTGCTGTTAAATATGAATATCTCCTATTCTGAAGCAAAATATTTCACATGAATGATAAACTGTGGTGAGAATGGCATGGAAGAGGATGAACTTACAGCAACATCTCACAAAGAATTGACTACATCATCAACAAACTTTTAATCAGAGATTTACGTTATGGTGGACTATGAATGTCTTTAAAGCTAGCTCTCCTGTCAAAGTGGATCAGGTTACTTCAGTTACTTAAGAAGAATTGGCTGCAGTCTCCCCAATTTTTTGTCACAGATGAACAGTTACTTTACAACAGACCAGAAACCTCTTTAAAACAAGGTCCCAGAATTTTTTTTAATATAAAAAAGTGACTGCATTTTTAAAACTCTAATTTTATTGTTGGGCAAGAGATGGCCAAAGGGATAAATTCCCTGTGGTATTCAAAAATGCATATTTGTACATTACAGGTGCCATCAGTTTGCCAATTCAGCATGGTATTGTGCCATTGTGTCATTTTGATGGACCAAATAAAAAACACACACCATCAAAAAAAAAAAACAAAAACAACTTTATAGGCTGCCATGGGTCCTCTGTGCATTGCGCACATAAAATGTGTTGTTGTCTGCTAAACAAAAGTGACAATATTTAACTCTTATCTTCTTAAACTGGCCAAAAACCAGCCGGTGGCCAAATATCTGCTTACTGCGACTAAAGTGGGAACTACGGAAAACACAAGGATGCTAGATTTGTATTCCGTGTGTAAAGACCTTTCATTCAAGTACCAGCATTGCTTTAGTTACATGTACATAGAATATTAGTCCCAGTCAACAGCTTTCTTCAATGTGCTTTGGGCACAATGCACCCAAAATATGGGGAAGAGAGCTGTTGACTCAGTCCAAATTGTGGCACTAAAAGAGTCCACAAAGATTTTTTATGATTGTGGGATGCACTGGAGTTGGGGCTTACCAATTCTATTGTTACCCATGTCTTCAGGGTAAATGCCCCTGACATTTCACTCCCCCCCCCCCCCCCCCCCCCCCCGAAATTGCTTGTCCACCCCCTAATCCTAGTTGTTAAACCTGACATTTTGCTTGCCCCCAGGACAAATGCTGTGAAATTTTCACTTGCCCTGACTGGGATTTAAGTTGTCCCTGACAATAGGACATGGAAATTGGTGAGCCGTGACGGAGGTGCGTGTTGTCTCAGTTCAACTTTTGGCCAAGGACTGCCAGACCTGTCTGTTTCTGGTTTTGTCAACATTTACCACACATGACAACAGACCGCACTTTGGATGCAGTGTACAGCATGGGTGTAAAAAAAATGCTGCAAAAAAATCCTAGGTCAACTCTAAGCAAAAACCATGTACATTGGCTTTGGATTGGGTACACTCTCATTGGCACTTTGCTTAGTCTGGTCTTTTCAGTAGATCATAAAAAAAAAATGAGTTGTACGTGTATATTTTTTCCTGCTTCAGTATTAGGAGTAGTTAGTGGATGCCTCCCACACAGAGGTGACATTACTTCTTCAAGGTGACATTTGGATATGTGTTGTGACATCGTCCATCAAACCACAAGAACCGCTGTGACACAAATTATCTAAAGATCATATTACAGTCACCCACTTTTTAAGGCCAACACTGTAACTGGGTAAGGGTCATTGCCCTGGCTTCATGGTTTCACATCTGGGTCAGGTTGACCTGTCATATTTAGCACATAGGTACTGAGAAACCTGGCTCAGTGTGGCCAGGCTTGAAGCAGTGGAAATGCAGAAAGTGTCCTTAAGTTCCAGGTGGTGTTTGTGAATAGTTGACTATGAGTAAACAGATAATTGGGAAATACAAGAGGTTGTTGTTGACCGTTATAAATGTACCTAAGCACATAAGAAATGAGTGAAGTGCAGTGGCATTTAATACTGTTTTTAAAAAAAAGTCTTAACTGGTCTAGGACAAGCTAAGTATGTGAACACTCTGGTGGAGCATGTGTCAACTTGCCACTGCACTTGTCTAGATTTTATAGGCATTTCAATAAGAACACCACTCATTGTACCAAAGTTGTTTGTTCATGGATGAGGGCAGAAATTTCCTTGCTCCTGTCTCAGATCATTTTTGTATGGCAAGCCAGAAAAACATGTACATGTATTTAAATGTCTGGTGAACTATGTAAATGTATGAATGTAAAACACAGTGTATACTGTTAGCACTTTTTAACAGAAGAATCAATCATACTCAAAATTATTGTTACCAGAGTACAATCTAAATATATATATATATTGGCACATAAAAGCTAGAAGATATGTCATTCTTTAAGGCTTTGACAGTCCTATTACTAGATACATACAGATGAATAAGGTGTCTACAGACTACAGAGGCCATTTAAAAAATCTAGCCCATTGATAGATTATAAATGATCAAAGTTTACAAATTGTATGACTAAAATTTAGAATTCTTTACAAGCAGGATAAAATTTCAGGGTTATGTCTCATTTGTGGAAACATTAATTTTGTTGGTACAAGAAGATTCATTGAATAATGGCCGAGGAAGAGAAGCCGCATCCCTATTCTACTTAATAAGACAGCACAGTATGCATTGGAGGGTAAAGGGTCTCTGTAGATGGAAATTAGGTTTCCATGGTAACAATATCCTAGGAATTACTAGACTGCCCATTTATCTCAGTATGGGTGGAGAGTTAGCTGCCCATAGGGTTAACTGTGTTGACACTTCTATGAATAACATGTTCAGCAATCATTATTAATGTTCCAATGAGGCGCAACCTTATTAAAGATTCACAAATTTGATTTCAAATCTTAAAATTGGGGATGAGTTATCTAGACTAAGTGGCACTTTTCTTGCAGTGACAAGCTGGTTTTAACCCTTTAACATAATATCCATCTGCCTCCCCCAAAATGTGTGTGGAGTTTTATTCCAGGCCTTTCTGCTCTGTCAGCTTTGAAAACAAAGAAAAGAAAAAAGATGGAAAAGGAAAAAATAATTGCAATGCCAAGTTCCATCAGTTACTCCTAGTTGCAGATACATGGTTGTGAAAAGTAGGATTTTTCAAGCCTTGCTGAAGCATTTTAATGTTTTTGATATGGTTCCTCTTGAGGGGGCTGTACACAGATATCTACTTTGCTAATATCTAAATGATACCATTGATCTTTAGGATGAGCATTTGTGGCCTGTATTCCTAGATATATAGGTTTATCACCTGAAACAGTGACAGCAGAAGTCGATCATCTCTCACGTTCCGAGTTGTGAAGTGCACACCTTCTGTGCACTTATATATGTGGCATGGGGTTGCCTTCTGCTCGTCAAGTTTTTTTTTTTTTCTGCATAAAACAGCTTATAATACATACTCCAAAGAATATAAAAAGTAAAGTTTCATTTGTTAATATGAACATTAACTTCAGCAAATATAATGCATAATTATTGAGTTATTTAACTCTTTCAGTGCCATTTGCATCTAAAGCCTATCTACTGAAGTCAAACTAGTCTGAATTATCATTCAGATCTCAGATTCATATTCCTCATAAAAAAGGACCTCTCTTTCAAGTACTAGCTTGCCTATAGTTCCAGGGAAAATATCCCAAGTCAACAGCTTTTTTGGGGGTGCAATACGCACCAGGAAAAGCTGTTGATTCAGTCCAAAATTTGGTACTTAAAGAGTTAACATGACTCGGGATACCAACTTTGTGGTTCAGTGAGGAGTAGTAAAAAGTTGGCCTGGAATGTAGATAAGGTGGAGAAGAGCATGCTAACAAAATCTGTGAAGTTTCAAGCCTCCCACAGGTTGGTGTAATCGGCATGTGCATGACCAAATTTTATGTCACCCAGTTTTGTCACAGCACCTGTTGCTTGGTAGGTCCATCTTGTGGAAGGATTATGAAAGTGAACCTTTGCATCCATGGGTATTTTGTTAGAATGTCACAAATCCTGGGTCTGTATATTTAGCCTGGAATCTTGCAGTTGCATGCACAGACATTTTTAGCTCTGCTGACCTCAGGTGACAGAGCTATGTGACCACTCATGCCTGTCTGTGCGTAAACTTTTGCTCATTAACTAGTGCGAAACCATCCACAGTTTTCACATTAACCCAGTGTAACTTCAGGAGTTACATGGAGTATAAAAATCTACATCAAGTTTGATATTGGTGGCACTACCCATATATTACATAATAATTCTGTAATATATGAGTCAAAGTGTGAAAATCTTGTGAATGCATCTTTAATTTTTGGTGGATCTTCATGGAATGTGGTGAGATTATGGGGGAAGTAAAAATCTCAATCAAAGTTGATACTATAGTGGCACCACCTATGTTTGTACAGAAATTATTAGTCAAAATGTTTTTAAAACTTGTATAAATTCAGTATTTCAGCAAAGAATGCAGCTCTAGTTCTACCAAATTTATTTATGTATCATGGCTGGAACTACAATGTTACACATTATGGATGACTTTGACAACATACTTGTTCAAGGTCACAGGGATTGTGAAGTTGATAGAGTTGAATAGCTACTGGTGGGCTTGCACATTTAATTGCAGTTGTGAGGTGAATAAAACACATGTTTATACAGAGACAAATCCCTGTTGTGTATGAAGAACTGGTGGTGCCACCTGTTCTATTCTATGGAGAATTTGGCAAATAGATGGTAAAGACACTCAAGTGATTATTTTCACAGTGCCCTATTTTTACAGATCAAAATTTACAGGAAAGATACCTTGGGTCAAGACTCATAATGTGTTTTAATATGAATGACCTTGACATATTTTTCAGGGTCACTGGGCAACCGATATACATGAAGTTGAGTTGTAAATGCAACATCAAATTTCAATATAGACGTGTACAAATAACTTTTAGAACTAAAAGCAGATAAAAAAAACTTAGTTGAGTATGATATTGGTGGCACCACCTTCAATATTATGTAATATAGGGGTCGAAATATGAAAATCTTTTGAATGTTGCAACATCTTTAATTTTTTATGGATCTTTGATAACATTTGGGTGGATGGTGATGGAGGTCAAAATCTCGATCAAGGATAATATTGGTATTTACCTCTGTATATGTCAGTAGAGCACCAGGCCCATGTGCCTCTTGTTACAGCATGGAACTGCCTTTAACTAGTAAATAATATCCTATGCATTTACTAGTATTTCCACATTCACTTCACAAGCTACAATAACAGGTCATCCAGAATGTGTCCTACCTATTGCAAGGTACCAAAAAATCACACCAAGTAATCCTGGTGATAGAAACAGGTACCAGACATTTTGTAATAGAAGTATTGGCCAGGATGCGTGTCCAGCATGGAGGTGCATACAGTGTTTAAAAGGCCTGTCAGTAGTACATGGGGGCATCAGTGACAGTCAACATACCAGCATGGGGATCTCTAGCAATCTTGTATAGAGCTTATGAAGATGCATTGTTTCCTTTATACCCAAAGATTCTGATAGCACCAGCATGGTGCATGCAACTTCCATCAAAGTGGACAATCAACAACAGATTGGTATGCTGGTGCATGCAACTTCCATCAAAGTGGACAATCAACAACAGATTGGTGAAAGCAACTGATCATACTGCCCTTCAACAAGGGACAATTTACAAATTTGATTAGCCAATTCGCATTTAACTGAAAATGGCTTGTCTTGTATTCAAATGAATTACAGAATTGGTTAGCCATTCTTGGTTTTGACTAGCAATTTTATGATTTTGATTAGCAAATGGCTATGCAAATCCAGTTGTTTTGTGCCTTGTTTGGTATGAACTCCTTTTTTACTGGTCTTGCCAAGTTTTCATATGAACTCCTTTTCGACCTCAACATATGACTCTTTGCTTGCGATGGAGTCTTTCTGCAGAGGTGTACAAGCTTGTCATCATCTCGGCTGTAGGAAAGTCAGGGTCTTGCAGATCCTGGTCCTCTGGTATTTCCTTGTCATCTGAAGCCAGTTCTGCCATTTCTTTATTATTGCCGATGAATGGTGCATCTTTCTGGTTACTTCACGTAGTGTCAAGCCACCTTCCAGCATTCCAGTAATCCTTCCCCTCACAAAATCACAAGTCTGTTGCCAATGATCCCCACACCCACACATGCTGATTGTCACTTGTGCCCGTGTCCTGCTAGCAAGTCCACTGGACCCCCTTGGGGCCCCTCAATACTGAAGGCAGTTCTTGGCCAATTCTTAACCATATCTCAATAGGAGATATGCATATTAGGTTACCGCCCCAACTGCATACCTAATTGCCTAGTCTTGCTTGGTGAGATATGGTGAGATACGGGTCGGTACCTGTGGGGACAAGTGCGATATTACTGATATTTTGGAAATATAGAAACTTTATTAAAGGCATATGGGATTTTTTCTTTCCTATGGCTCGGGAAGTACTAGAAGAATACCAGTTTGGCATTTGTGAACTTAAATTTCTCAAAAAATGCTAATTTTGTGAGAAATGAACATATGGCCTGTCTCTGACTGTGTTGTCACCCGCACATTCCCGGGATCGCCAGGCGTCAAACCCGTGCTTTGTGGTGGGAAATATATATGCGTCCAACTTTTTTCTTTGCTGCGCTGGACCAGTAATTCAGCACCCAGAGCTATGTTACAAACTGTATAATATAGGCATCGTATTTGCTCCAGAAGTTCATATTCATATCAAACAATGTTAAACGAATGGGACTATTAGCTTATTTTGATTCTCCAGTGAATTTAGATATTGGGGTTAAAAAGAAAAAAGAGAAATAAAACAATTCCGTAATGCAATAAAACTGCATTATGATGACACCCATTTATGTGATATATAGTCACTTAGCACTTAACACAAGTTTCAAGGCACTTACAGTCTTTGCTATGGCTTAGTTTGCTGACATATAGTCAAACCTGTTTTGAGAGAACACTGGGAAAAACCATCTGCCTTTCCAGACCGTATTTACACGGTCCCTCTTTGCCATCTTTCCCATGCTATTGTACCTTCATTTAGAGACCACCTGCCTTATGTGACCACTTTTTGGCCTGCCCTAGGGGTGGTCTCTCAAAAGAGAGTTTATTGTATTCAGATATGACACTTTGGAGGGAAAAGGTGGTGTCATTATATTGAGATTTCCCTCTAGTTGCCACTTGCGTCAAATGTGGTCAGTCAGATGCCTGTTTATTATTTACTTGTGGTACTGTGAGTACATTTATTTTCACTGTGTTTGCATTTTGGACCTTTCACTGAAACTTTAAATTCACTATTTTTGTTATAATTCCCATCAGAACCATGTTAAAATATATATTTCACTGGGTTCTTATTTTCACAGTTTTGAAGCATCAGTGAAATAAGCCAAAATAAGAACACAACGAAATTAAATGAATTTACAGTATGTAATTACATGTACCTTGAAAATGGCCAATATTGATTACATGTATGTTGTCAGGTTGACCAGACTGGGGTAGTCTCTGATTGGATGCTTATCCATATTTTCGTAGTTGTGGCACAACTTTCCAAATTGCTGGTATGCAGTGTCAATAACAACAACAAACTGCCCCAGGTCTGGCATCTTTTGCAGAGTAATTTTCAGTTATGATGTCACCATAACCACCCTAAATCTGGTATTCAATCAATAGGATACAACTGTTGGGTAGCATGGAACTGTCATGGAATGGTTCAGCTTATATTTTAAATTAAATTGCACACTGGTGTTCTCATAGTCCAGTGGTGGTGATGCCATATTGTTCCTGTTTGTTTTGTTTGTGACTTCATAATTTGGCTGTTGTCAATAAAGCTCCTACACCAAATGTAGGTCAGTATTTTCTTCCTTGGGATTTTTTTTCTGTCAAGGAATGAAACATGGTTTTTATGCGGCAGTGGAAAAGAGAAAGAAAACTTGCTTTTCTTTCAGTTCAGAATAAAAGTGAAACTGGCTGCATCTTGATATCAGTCCTAGTCACTACACTACCATCTATTAGAGGTGCATTATAAATACCCACATATGAAGCTCGGGTGATGCAGTCATTACTCAGGTGGTGGAGACAAGGACTGACCACTCTGGTACTTTTGTGACTGTATGTCACTCCAGAACAACCAAAACTGTCTGATGAACTGTGTGGACTGTAGACAAAGCTGAGTGAGCTGGCTACTTCTCCTGCACTCAGGCCAAAGAAAGTAAATGGTGTGTTTGAGGTTACATGCCAAAAATAAATAGGATAGATAGGTAGGCTTTTTAATTTTTTTTTCTAAAATTTTGCTCTGAAAACAAGAAAAGTGACTTAAAATGGATAAATTGTGCATTTCATGAAGAAAATCTGCCTAGATTTTTTTTTTTTTTTTTTGAAAATCAATAAAAAGTTTTAGGGTAGGGTGGTTTGGGCAAGGGTCGGTAGGGAAACCCCAAACACAGCCTTTTCATTTTTTTGGCCTTATCTGGGCCAAACACTGTACTGTAAATTGTTTTAATTTCGCTGTGCTCTTATTTTTGCTTGTTTCGCTGATGGCACAAAACCGTGAAAATAAAAACACAGTGAAATAGTATTTTAACATTGTTTGAATAGGAATTATGTCCAAAACAGTGAAATTGAAACTACAGTGAAATGTGAAAAATACCAAAAAAGGTGAAAATTTATACACGTGAAAGTATTGAGCAATTTACAGTATCTGTTTTTCATGAATAAGTACAGCCAGCAGCACATAGACTAGAGAGATGTCATGGGCACAATTATTAGCCTGCTGGCTGGAGGGTGGAAACCTTGTAGAACTCTGTGGGCAAGTGAATAGTAGGGAAAAAATATAGTTCTACTGGGAAATTATAAAAACAAAAACTGTAGGGGGAAAAAGTCAGCACTGAAATTGAAGGTTTTATGAAACTTAATCTTGGAGCCATATTTTGCACAGAATATACTTTATTAACCCTTTCCCCCTTGAATTAAGACTGAGTCAACAGCTTTCCTTAGCATGGGTTGGGCACTTAGTGCCCAACCCATGCGAAGGAAAGCTGTTGACTTGGGACAAGTGATCTTGATAAGTCTCATGTACATTTCTCAGTCAAATTGTTTTTCATAACTGTTGAAATTAGTTGAAAACACTGAAGCAGACGACATTTGACCACCAGCCAGTTTTGGCCGGTTTGAGGGGGAAAGGGTTAATTAGCATGGGCATGCAGCATTTCTTTGTGTATTGCTAGCTTGTGGGGGATTCACATGCAAATTGCTCTTACTGCAAAGTACATGTATGAAGGACTGATGAAGGCCAAAGGGACCTGTGAAAGGCAGTTCCGAAATCATCCCAGAGACCACCCTATGCTGTCAGTTTTAAAATTTGAACACCTCTGTGTACATTTTTAGTTGTTCCCAAATGTTTATATTCAGATATTTTAGTAAAATTTGAGCTTCCAGAAAAAATTAATTTGGAAGACATTTAAACATGAAATGTATCACTGAAGCTACTCTTCAATTTTAACACTCTGCCTGGTATCGAACAGTGACTTTCACATAGGGAAGTGCCATCACATAGAAATATTAAAGCAATAATGTATTATTGAGACTTGGCCTGGGTGGTCAAGATGCATCTCTGCGAGTGTACATGTTACCTAATACTTATGATTAGGACATTTTGGGGTCATTTCATGAAAACAACTTAGTCTTCCTTAGTCTTATACACTTGTGTGAGCAAACTTGGCATTGTCTTACTCATTCTGTTTTTTAAAATTGCTTTGAAGAATGAATGGAAACTTAATGGTAATTAAGTAACCATATGTGTGAATATCTGGTTATCTTTTCCGTCCCACGTTTCACTTGTTTTGGACCAGAAAAAGGGCCTTGTTTCAACTTCTGATCTATAGCTATTACTTTGTCCATGTGTTTGTATGTCTGGACTGACAGTTTTCACACAATAACTGGAAAAGTTTTTTGCTTAGAGCTTTCATATTGCACATGCTTATAGTCCTGAATAAGGTCTTGGATGAGTTGGCAGGTAGGGTAACCTGGACTCATTTCCCAAGGTCACAGAGCCATTTTAGTGAATATAGTTTTCACACAATAACTTCAAAAGTTTTTGACATAGGCCTGTCTAATTGAAGGTGATTATAGTCCTACATAAGGTCTCAGACGAGTTCGAAGATGGGTGACCTTGGCCCAATTACCAAGGTCACAGAGCCATTTTAGTGAATTTCATTTTCACACGAAAAGTTCAAAAGTTTATAGACCTTATTGCACATGGTTTTAATCCTGCAAAAGGTCTGAGACAAGTTTAAAGATGGATGGCCTTGACCCAAATCCCAAGGTCACTGAGGTGGGAGGGGGCATAGATCCAACAATCTCTGATTGTGCTTTAATTTGTAGAGGCCAGAGAAACTTGCAACACGCTTTAAAAAGCAAAAATGACATTTGCAAACTGACCTTATATTAAAAACCCTTTCCCTCTTAACCTAAGACTGAGTCAGTAGCTTTCCTCTGGGCTGGGTGGGATGCTAAACACACAACCCATGCCAAGGAATGCCGTCAGCACAGAGCATGTTATCTGATAGGCCTGCAATATTCATTCAATTTGTTTTCATGACTGTTGAAATTATCAAAAACACTGAAGCAAACAGCGTTTGACCAATCAGTCAAGTGGGAAAGGGTAAAGCCCCTATCTCCCTCATCTTAAAAAAGTGGGTATATTCTGTGGAACATGTGCTTGTTAGTTAAACATATTATCTGTTATCAAATTGGCTCTAAATGTGGTGGGTCTATTGTCATTTTGGTGTTGTTTTTTTTTTTGTTTTGTTTTTTTATTTAATGTGATGGGACATGGGCCCAGAATCCCCCATTAATGTGACCCCAAATTACAGTGGGGCATAATACATGTATGTGTGGGTATATCCCTGCATCAAACAGTTCAAAATGTGGTGATCTTGCCAATGATAACAGCTTGGAAATATTTTTTCTTGGGAAAGGTGATGGTCCTATTATCCAGATACCAACTGAACCAGAAATTAGCATTATGTGGGTGGGTGGGAGTGTACAGGCCCCATACAGGAAGCCAGTCATTAATGTCAGTGAATGTTAACTTACACAATCATTCAAAAACCTATGGAGAAGAATTAACCCTGTGTCAACTCAACAGTGGACAGTCACTTTTTTATTTGTAATGACTTTCAGCATGCCACCCCTGAAGCCCCCCCCCCCCCCTGCAGTGCTATTGTACTTGTACTTTCTGTGATTGTGAAAGTGATGATGGAATTATTGACCTTTTTTTCTGTTTCAAGAGAAACAGGAAGCAAGCCTTTTGATAAAATATTGTTTTGAAAGTAATGACACAAATGTAAAACATTAAGAATTCCTGATGTTAACCATTCTGATACATTTTTTTTATATGTGTCATTCTTTCAGGAATCTGTTACTGAGAACAGGACTCGGGAAAGCAACACATTTAGTGGCAATATTGTAACAATGTTGAAAAAAGACCGCCAATGATTTGATTGCACTGCAAGACAGTGGTTCCCATCTTACAACCCCTCTCACCAGAGGCCACCCTTCTTGCAAGACTACCATTCTATGCAGAAAGTGTGGCACTTCTGTTGTCCCCCTGTAGAGAGGCCATCCCTTTCTCTGTTGCCAGTTTTAAGCTGCATTTGGGGTGGCCGTATAAGAAGGGGATGACTGTATATCTTGATCTACATACAACATGACAGAAAGACAATTGCAGGGCTTCAACATGACCATCTTTATCCCCCAGATAATCCTGGCTGTTGCTGTCTTCATTACAGTTTGCCCAGATCTGTTACATTGAAATGAAACCTGAAGAACAAGGGGGCATCTCTCTGGGTAAGCAGAGACTACAGGTTACCTCTCCAGGGTAATCACTTTTTTTGCAGGTGGAGATATTTGGAGGATTTGAATAAATCCAGAGTCATTTATTGGTCAAATAAATGTCATGTGATACACAGGAAATAGTGCTGCCACCATGCAGATTACTTAGTAAATGTCACATGCCTTATTGGTCAAATTAAACCTGTAAGACTTGTATTATCTTGCTAAAGTCCTTGAACATTGGCTGTTGGCATTCTGGGAAATAATGCAGCAGTAGTGTGATGTAGAAGGCAATACAGAAAACACTGATATTAGTTTTCTTTTTTGGGGGAATTTCAATGTCTAGTTCCCATCTTGAAATTTTAATAGCTTACATGGGGAAAGAACAAACAGGTTGATACTGGTGAACCAATTTTCTTACAAATAGCAAATATTAATTATGTCATCTAAACTGCTGACTGCAGATGTGAAGCCATAAGATTTTAATGTACATCACACCAAGCCTTGATCTGGGTGGTCTGACAAGGCAGCATTCAGCTGTCCCTCCGCAACTTTCTCAGCTATGTTTCCATTGGGTTACAGTTTCTCTTTCCCATATTGCACAGGCTTTGCAAACTTGTAGCAGCCATTTAGTGGATGTGCCATTGTTTCTAGGGCTTTGTGCTCTGTATAAAAGGTCTTGTTTCCTGGTGGATGAGACCTGATTGGCACCGGAGGAATGGCCAGTCAATCCTCCCATTTCTGGTGCAATTCCCTTTGTGATTTGAAGTTCCCTTTTAATTTGTCTCCAATGTCCAATCCTCCACTGCAATTTCAAGTCATCTGCAGCCATATGCGCCACTTTTAATAACCAGGTTATCAGTGGAGTTGACCTCTCTAACCTGATAACTGACCCCACAGGATCTCTGGCATCCCTAAGCTTCTTTTATTTTCTCTTTAAGCTCAGCAGATGAGGAAAGATCCAGTTTTCTGTCTTCATCTGCTGTTTTAGTTAAAGATGGGAGGGGAACAAATAAGTGTGTGGATTGCCTCCTTAGACCCAGGGATGTATTTTGTGTCTGTCACCATGGCAACTGGACTGTTGCCTACTTTGACCCTTTTCTCTTCATAGTTCCCTGAGTCACGTGCACAGCGGCTTCTTGGCAAATGGCACAGGAAAAATGATAGGAAGAAACTTACACCTGTTTTGTTGTTAAATTTCCTGCTGACTCAGCTAATTACAGTACATGTCAAAATCTATCCTTGATTCATAAATCACAGTGCCGTCCATGCCAGAGATCAAATTTTGGAAAAATGGGATGTGGATCAGTTAAGTGTACCCAGTGCTTATGAACTTATTTAATCGTATTACAATCTCTCTTTGATATTGTCTGCTGAATTTTCCATTTGTTCCTGGTGCTTGTTGTTTTCCAGACATCTGTAGGCATTTTACATGAGAGTCATGGAATTGTGATTGATTGTATATCTGAACTGCTTAGTCTTGGGACTATATGTTAGCCATTTTTCATCCAATAAAAATGAATGAGATGACAAAGGGGTCCCTTTTAAAAGATGGACAGTATCATTAACACATAAGGAGAAATAAAATGTATGTAAAATAGAATTTACAAATAGGTAAAAGGGTTGGCTGGACCCATAGAATAGTCACATAATGAAGACAAGAAAGTTAAATTTACACCATAAGAGCTGGGGTCTTGAGCCCCCCCCCCCCCCCCCCCCCCCCCGCCCCCCATGTCAAATTAAGTATGAATATTAAATAATAGAACAACTGTATAAATACGAAAATTTATGCTGTAGAATGAGCAGTGGTTACAATAATGAAATAAGTTGTCATTGGCACAAGGAATGTATATTCCTGTACAGGAATGCATTGGATTTTTTGATTGGCGGTGGTGCAATAGATGTAAAATGTAGCCCAAGTGAATAAGAATTCAAGGATCTTGGACAGACCACCACCTGGACGCCTCCTTCGTTAGGTCCGGACTACTCGCACCCTGCCTGGATGGCTGGAGCATGTGGGTGGGGTGCGAGGGTGGGGTTAACCCGGCCTGGAACCTGCGAAAATTTAGTGTCTGTCTAACCCAAGACATAAAGTAGGATTGGTTTAAACATATTTTATTTCAACAAATACAATTTGGAAAAAGACAATGCCTATATTAATCCCTCTCGTGTGAAGACCAAGGCCTTTATCTACTCACAGATGATACAATCCTATAGAGTAGGATTGTATCATCTGTGAGTAGAGAAAGGCCTTGGTCCAGGATTTGAAATTAGCCTTGCCAGTTACGAGTTTGATCTCTGGTGGCAGGTCATTCCAATCCTTAATTGCATAATGAAAAAAGGTTTTTACCCCTTGGCCCAGAAGGCTGGAGGGGTGTAGTCGTCACCTATGTGTCTGTCCGTCCATCGTCTATGCCTTGTTAACACCATATCTCCAAAAATAGTCACTTTGTAGAGACCAAATTTTTATCACAGGCGATCACAGAGGTGCGTCAGGTACCTTTTGAAAAGTAGGTCATGAGGTCTCATTTTTAGGTGACAGTAATACATGGCAGTAAAAACGACGTTAACACAATATCTTAAAAAAATATTGAATGTAGCTTCATCAATTATTTATGACAGTTGGTCCTGAGGATGCCTCACACACCTAGTGAAAACTAGGTCACTAGGTCACAGTGCTGCATTGAAGAAAAATGGCCTTGCCATGCCATATCTCCCAAAATACATGCTTTGCAAAGACCCAATTTTTATCACAGAGGACCATTGAGGTGCTTCAGGTGCCTATCAAAAAGTAGGTCACTAGGTCCCATATTTAGGTCACAGTACTACATTGAAGAAAAAAACGCCATTAACACGATATCTAAAAAAATATTAAATGTAGCTTCATCATTTATGACAGTTTGTCCGGAAGGAGGCCTCAGACACCTAGTGAATTCTAGGTCACTGGGTCTCATATTTAGGTCACAGTGCTGCATTGAAGAAAAATGGCTTTGCCATGATATCTCTGCTCAATGCATATGCACCAAAGCTTTGTCATTAGGTTAAACAGAAGTAACTTTGACCTACAGGAGGGGTTTGCGGTCACTGATCGGCTTCTAGTTGACCGATATGGTTGGTTCTTGGCACTGAAAAATTTGTAAGATTAACTTTGGGGTGATAATGATAAATATCATTGGTTTTTGCGAAATGCTCAGTAAGATATGTGGGACCCGTTCTATGGTAAAAATTAATGTATGGTTAAGCCTAAGTTGTCTAGCTCTAATGTGAATGTGCAGCAGTCCTGCTTTCTGTAGTTTTGCTGGGCCAATATGGGATGTGGGGCCTAAATTGAGTATGTGGCAAGCCAGTTTCTTTTGTGAGTCTTGTTGTTTGCATTTGAGACCTTAAGATAGGGATGCAAACCAACTAGAGGCTGAATCATTAAAGAAAGGTTGAACCAGTGCATTTTCAAGCATCCTATGGATCTCAAAGTTATGAAAATGTCCATGTGTAATGCAAATATTTATTATAATATTATTGACCTCGATGTATTTTTGTTAGGTCACCAGACCTGTTAAGTTGGAAGACGTGATTCTGTCCCAGCATAATGCGCATGTAAGGCAAATTCGTCTTTTTTACCAAGCAAAAATTTGTAACAAATCCCAGCAACGAAGCTGTTGCATTCATTGCCAACATTGGTTTGTTATGGGAGCAGCCAGCACATTGTGTTTCAATGACCTTGCTGTCATAAACAAGGCATAACGTGAAGTCAACCATTTACATGACGCACCACACGCACCCCGTGACTCCTCAAGTGGCAAAGCTGGTTTCTGTTAAAAGGGGAGATAGGTCTGTCACTTGAGGTGTTTTTCATATTTAAGTTAAATCAGTTTTACATTTTTTTTTTCTCACAACATTACTACCTTGTGGGAACCTAGGATAGAATGAGGTTTAACTACTTCTTTGAAGGATTGGACATTCAACTAAGTCCTTCCACGAAGGCTTGTGGCAGCCTTCCGTGCTCTCCCTCATCAGGCATGGATTAAACTTGCCAAGCCCTCATAAAGTGGGCTTAGTTGAACCCCTTATTATTTAATGGGGATCAATGACAAAAGAGAATAGACCAGTTCATAGGACTTGGGTTTATTCACTGCACTTCGGCAAGTGGACCCTGCTTTGTTTACATTTTTTGCTCAACCACACTGACCGGATTTAACGTGGAAGGATCAGAAAGTGAAATACAGGATTTGCTTGGGTTTAATGAAAAATCAAACCGTCAGGAAACTAAACATGCACATTTCACCACTGATGTGACATTTTAGATTAAAGATTTGCACTGTTCAGCACAATCCATGCTGTAATCACTAGTGTTAGCCGTGGCATCCGTTGTGAACATATGGCGGCATGGGCCCGACTTGGCCACTTGCTGATTGGGCAATCAGGCCAACAATGGAATGAATAATTAATTAGGGTCCGGAAAAGTTCGGTACAAGTTGGTATGAACAGGTCTATTGAGCTTCCAGGCCAAGTTGTGCTAGAGTACATTGTACATGAAACTCTACTTGGTGACCTGCTGGTTGGGTCAGCTTGACCCAATGATTGTGTCATCTTCACCTATTTTTCAAGGTCATTGAGCACTTAGGAAAAGGACATTCAGTTCATATGACATGAGAGAAAGAATAAGGTGAATGGTACCCAATGTACCGCAAATGTGTATCATGTGGAAGTTTCATATTGCATAGTATGGATGACCTTGATAAATTTCGCAAGGTCATGGAGGGAATTCATTTCAGGAAATTATTTTTTGGTGATGGTTGTCAGCAGAGCATTAGGCCCATGGGCCTGTTGCTGGCTGGTTAGACGGTCCATGGAATAATGCTTGCGAGCTAAATATCATACGATTCACAGACCACATCAAACTCAAATATACTTCAGTTGTACCTTAACACTAGTTCATGGTCCGATTATATTTTATTGACCATAGCCTTATATTCACAGGACCCATATGTATGCAAATCATGGGGTATCCAGTCTGTCAGTAACTACTGAATTCTATTAGCAACTAAGGAGTGACCAAAAGGACTGCAGAATAAAAGGTTGTAATAATTATGACTTCTGTAAATTTTACAACCTGCCACGTCCCAAGTCATTAGCAGCAGAAAGCACTGTCTCCACTTGATTTTATTGGATCTACAGGCCTGTTCAGAGATCCATCATAATTGAAAAGTGATCAAAATTTGTTGCCTGCACAGTACCTGACCCAGCTGACACCACAACACCCTCGCCCATGGCTTGGGTGTTGTAACCAATTAATCTGGCTTTATCAACCCTTTAGCCCTTTCCCTTAAAGCAATGAAGACTGGGTCAAGATCTTTCCTGGGGGGGGGGGGGGTGGACACTGAGAGTCGAACCCTTGCCCAGGAAAGCTGTTGACCTGGGGCATACTATCTAGTTAGGTTTCCTCTGCTGCCCTGGTTCAAATTGTTTTTCACTACTGTTGCAATTAGTCAAAAAACATTGTAGCAGATGGCATGTGACCACTGGCTGGGTTTGACCGAGGCAAAGGAGAAAGAGGTTGAGGAAGAAGTTCTCTATGTCCACCTGTGATCATGTATGGCAGCAACATGTAAGGATCTCAGTGGTTCCTTCACCTCAACAGGGACCCCCTTTAACTCATTCCATACCAGTCCCTGATTTTTCCGTATATTTACCAGATTTAAGACAACAATTGCATATTAAATTCTTCGTGAAAAGGGCTTTCGTTCAAGTACCAACATGCCTATAGTCTAAAGTCAGTGGTTTTGGCACTGACCAAGGCCTGTGACCATAGAATGGAATGAGTTAACTCCTTCACTGCCAGCTGCCACTAAAGTTCAACTACTTAAAATGAACTGCTTTAAATTATGATAAAGGTGCTTGATTCAGGTTCCTTGTAAAAAGATCTTTCATCCAAGTGCCATCATACCTGAAGTTACATAGAATATAATAGTCCAGGCAAAGAGCTTTCCTTGAGGCACTTTGGGCATAATGCACCCAAAGCGTGCAGAGGAAAGCTGTTGACTCGGTCCAAAATTTGGCGCTGAAAGCATTAAGAGCTAATATGTTCCGTCATATGATTATACAACTTTTTACCATAAAACAGGTCTCCTAAGTCAAAAAAAGAAAAAGGGAAAACTGTGAATTTATAGCACAATTCATTACCTGTACACTGCATTAAGTATGGATCTCTGTAGTTTGATGTATACCGTCAATAATACCTGATATTTTTTGATGAATTACTCTCTGGAATTGAAGGCACTGAGAGCTAGCACGCCCAATCTTGGCAACCTATGTAATCACCTAATGACATTTGTCCTCAACCACTCATATGATCAGTATCTCTTTTTGGCCCGCTGTAAATTGCTCAAATTTTGCTGTGTTCTACCTTTAAGTTATTTCACTGATAGCAAAAACCATAAAAATAAATATGCAGTGAAATAGAATTTTTTAACATTGTTTTAATAGGAATTATGTCCAAAATAGTGAAATTAAAACTACAGTGAAATGTCAAAATTTCAAAGAATTGTGAAAATTAAAACTGCACAAAAATAAAGGAAGTTGCACTATTTGTTCTGTGTATATGACCTGATGGGGATGGTTGGGTGGGCTTTCCTGTAGCATAATGGTGACTAGTGCCAATGAATATGGAAAATGGCAATTATGTCCAAATTTATAGGACAATACATGACCGATACACTTCATCAGGCAGACATATGAGAGGAGGGAGATCATTTTTGTTTATGATAATGTTGAATGTATGTCAGTCCACCAATATAACAATATTTTGTTGGAACCCAACAAATGGGTACATATCACCACTCGTGATGTGTACATTGGTGGTGACCAGCCATGGTCAGTGTGATGATATGCAGACTAGGGATGTGATATTTTTTGGGAAACAAATTCATAGTAAGTCTTACTATCAGTGGGTGCTCATTTCCTGTCTAGCCAATCAGAGCAGAGTGGCTTTGGTTTGGTTTTTCTTAATTTACAATAATTAGAGGTCTGTGACTGGTCCTCTGATTGGATATACAGGAAATGAACACATGTTCTGATGTTAAGCTTCAGTTTGAATCTGTTGCCACTATGGTCTGCAAAGTACATTTACTATGCTGTTTGTGTTGAAAACCTGCAAGTCCAAAAAAAAAAAAAAAAAAAAAAAAACAGAACAAAAATACAGTTCAACTTATTTTATTTTTTGGCATGTTGCATCAGTTTTGTGTAAGTGGAAATTACAGGTTATCAGGTACAAGCTTTAGATAGAGATTGAGTTCATAATTATCATGGCATCTGCTGTGGATGATTGATGTGAGGGTCACTGAGCTGGTGCAGGGTAAGTGATGATTAGGGGTTTTGTTCAGCATAGCTGGGCAAGTCACTCTCCAGCAACATTTCCAGCAGCTGGAGCAGGGTCGTGATTAAAGCCAATGAGGAAAAACATTGATCATATATATGAGACTCTGCATGCTGTTGGTAATTGAGTGAAAACTCTTTTTCAGAGTGTATTTAAATATTTTCATTTGGTTGGGGCTGATACAGAGATCCTTCCCTTGATCCTTGGGCAGCCTTGTTACTATGTGACAAATGTAGCATCATTGCTACTCTGTGACAAGTGAAATGTCCTTGGGACAATGGGATAAGAAAAAAACATCCTGGCTGCTATGTGAATGTTTTTACAGGCACACACACTGTATTTTCCCAATGATAGTCCTGGACACATGCAAAATTAGTGTTTTAACTCATTCCATGCTATGGTCACAGGCCTTGGTCAGTGGTTCTGGCACTGCCTGGCAAGTCATGCTGCAGCTGCCGCAAAAAAGCTGCCCTTGCGGCAGCTGCAGCATGACTTGCCAGGCAGTGCCAGAACCATTGACTTAAGACTATAGGCATGTTGGTACTTGAAAAAAAGCTCTTTTCATGAAGACTTTAAATATGCAATTGTCGTCTTAAATGTAGGTAAATATACAGGAAAATCATGGACTGGTATGGAATGAGTTAGCTAAGCCACCATTAAGGATCTATACTTTGATCAGTATATATGGAAGTGTAATGACACAGAGCTGATGGTTACATGTAGAGTATCATGAGAGTCTTACACCCTTTTGTGGCTCCAGTGACATGGGGGACGGCAGAAAGGGTCAGTTGACCGCCCCCCCCCCCCCTTTCCAAAAATGTGCTGGTAGCTTACAAAAATACAATACCAGGTATGAAGGTAGGCCAGTGCATTGGTGTACATTACTTATGTGGTATACATATCATCAGGCAAAAGTACAACCGTGCAAATATAAGGTGGCAAAAAGACCTGGGAAAAGCAGGATTTTATCAGTCTGGCTCTTGATGAAGACAAGACAATGGAAGTATCAAGTTACTGTCTGTGCAGAGAACAGCTGCCATCGCAAAAGTGCAGAATCAAATTGTCTGTGCAAAGAACAGCTGCCATTGCAAAAGTGTAGAATCAAATTTGATCACACCGTTCCACTGATGATAAGTGTGAAGGTTGTCAGAATCCGTCCTGTGACAAACCATACCATGAAGAGGTCTGAAAGTGGTCACACAAAGCAGGTGATCTATCAATGGAGATCAAATGTCATGGAAAAGATAGAACTTCGAGACCTGGTAAATGTGGTCTTAAAAGGCAGGTGCCTAGTTTGAGTGGTCTCCCAGAAGAGGGGCCTACTGTAGAGGCTTACAAGTGAGATATAAAGCAAAATTACTTGTAAATCTAAATGTGGGTTTTTAAATAATTCAGCCGGAAGCATTTGTGTACCAGGCTAGCAATCTTAGATAATTGGTTAATAGCCTTGGGAGGCCCTGAATGACACATACTAAAGAAATCAAATGCTCTTTTTCTGCGCTATACTTTGTAGTCTGTGGTGTTGAGAGTTCCAAAATACAAGGACCTGTTCAACAGAAGCCAGTGGGTTAACAGTGAATGGTTCTGGTACCTGGCAACATGCAGACTTGGTACAGTGAAACATCGTGGTAACAACAGGCAGATATCTGACATACATTCTCTTAATGGCACAGGCTCTGAGGGATCTGAAGTCAAGTTCCTTTGCTATTTGATTCATTTAATTGGTATGCAGATATCTGGCCCATTTTGCCACGAGCGAATGGTCTCACCATACCAGGGTTTCACTGTGTAGTCAAACAGTTGAACATATGGCTATTGTTATTGTGGTGCTCTTTATGTCTCGACTATTCTGAACAGATGTTGCATGTTTCCACCTATTAACACAATGGTAAAAACTTGTAAATGATTACAATGAGAATTAATGTGTGATTTGCATAATGACTTTCCTCGAACTGAGGTTATGATGAATGAGGTGCATTTCATCATTGATAGACACTTGGTGACATCTGATTCATCAAGTTATATTACGGTCCACACTAAAAAAACGCTGTCGTTCCGGCTTGAATTTCATGGAATGAATTGTCCCAAAATGAACTTATTTCACAGAACATACGAAAGGGTTAAAATAACAGCAAGCTATTAATGTTGTGATTAGGTTGCCATAGCAACATAGTTAAGGGTGACATCTGGCTGGCAGTGGGCCAACAGTGGTGCTTCACCTGGATAACACAGGAGAGAAAGGTTAAATTATATAGGCATGGTCTCCCCAGGCTTTTATTTCCCATGTATACAGACAATTTTCTTGAATGATTCTAAACCCTTTAGTGCCAGCAAGCATTTGTTTCCGAATGATTACTTTCCGTCAAATTCATTTTTCCAGGGGGGGGGGGGGGGGTGCAGATAGATGAGGCTTTCATATAATGGGAGAGTCCATTACGTACTCTGGTCCCAAGCCACCATCAGATTTTGTGGATTTATGGGGGCTTTGTGTGCAGCGTGCTGATTGAGATTGCTTGAGGTTTGATTCTTTTTATTGAGCTACATGTAAGATGTAGCTGTCTCCAATGACACCAACAGTCATAAAGTAGAACAGGGTCCTGTGTCTCTCTTCTGCACACCATTATATCCATCCACCATAGGCAGAGACAGTCACATATACTCCCAATATCAACTTGGAAGTGAGTGGTCCAGTTTGTCAAAATACCTTACCCTCTAGCTGTACCTGTTGTATCAGACCAGAGCCGTAGACATCCAACTGCTGTGCGCGGCCACGCTCTGGATGTAGGAGTCAGTTTCTGGGTCAGTGCTAGGGTTTTAAAATTACTAGCCAAACTTCCAAGTTCCGTCTTTCCTGGGAAAGACCAACACACTTTGCAGATCTGTTAAATTCCTAAAAAAAGGTTTGGTACTTAGCTGTGTGCTTCTTTTTCTAGTTACTACCGTTACAAGTCATTTTGAAGTTTTACTTTGGATATTTTGGCCACTGCTGGTGCTAGCATTGTGTTTTTTTGTAAACTTTTAGTACTTCTGGTGAAAGCCCACCAGCCATATGTGACCATGTTTTCTGTGCAGAAGGTTTGATCATACACAGCAGGTACTAAGATGTAAGTTGACTCTGTAAACATGGTAAATAACATTAATAAACCAGGTACTGCTGTGTAAGTTGACTCTGTAAACATGGTAAATAACATTAATAAACCAGGTACTGCTGTGTAAGTTGACTCTGTAAACATGGTAAATATCATGAGTAAACCAGGTTCTGCTGTGTAAGTTGACTCTGTAAACATGGTAAATAATATTAATACTCCAGGTATTGCTGTGTAAGTTTATAATGTAAACATGGTAAATAATATTAATACTCCAGGTACTGCTGTGTAAGTTTACAAAGTAAACATTGTGAATGACAATGTAAAATTATTTTATTGTTTTGAGGTACATTGTACTTTTTTAAAGAAACATGTCATGTGTACCTTTAATACAACCTTTATGCGACATTTCTGCTATTAAAAAGGAAGCACACAGAAAATAACCTTGGCAAATGGATGAGCATTCAATGTACTCCACATTTTGCATGTCAGAACGGTTAAACTTAGAGAAGGTTTTTCAGGCTGCACATTTTGGATGTCAGAACGGTTAAATGTGGAGAAGGTAATTCAGGCTGTACTTTTTCGATGTCAGAACGGTTAACCTTAGGGAAGGTCATTCAGGCTGTACATTTTGTATGTCAGAACGGTTAAACTTAGAGAAGGTAACTCAGGCTGCTCATTTTGGATGTCAGATAGAAATCACTGATGGGTGAGAAACCTTTTTTTCTGTTCATGTGATGAAATTTTTGAGAATTGATTGTTTAGGGGTTTAACTACTTCTGGTGAGGATTGGACGTTCAACTAAGCCCCCTCCATGACAGCTTGGCAGGTTTAGTCCATGCCTGATGAAGGAGGGCATGGATAGGTGCCAAGCCTGCATTGAAGGCCTCAGTTGAACATCTCATCCTCCCCAGAAGTAGTTAAACTCCATTCTATCCCAGTTTCTGACCACGTAGTCATGTTGCTAAAGAAAAGCATGCAAAACTGATCAACTTAAATATCAAAAAAGCCTCAAGTGACAGACCCGTCTCCCCTTTTAACAGAAATCAGCATTGCCACTTGGAAAGTCACGCGGTGCGTGCGTCCTGCTAACGGTAAACTTCACGTTATGCTTTGTTTGTGAAAGCAAGGTTGATGAAAATACGCTGGCTCCTGACGTAGCAAACCGACATAAGCAATGATTGTGAGGGCTTAGTAGCTGGGATTTGTTACAAGTTTATGCCAGAAAAAAAAAAGACGAATTTGGCTTGTGTGCGCATGTGACTGGGATAGAATTAACTTCCATGACCAGCAGTGGCCCGACATAAATCAAAGCAGAGTCTGATGGGGGAGAAACCTTTCTTTCTGTACATGTGATGGAATTTTTGAGGATTGATTGTTTAAAGTCCATGACCAGTAGTGGCCCAACATAAATAAAACCAGAGTCGTCAAACACTGTGGCGGTTCAATAATTCACATTGAAGTGGGCCTAATTTAGTTGTTTATCAGCTCATAAATCAATTAAGATGAGTGGCAGACTGGTAAAAAAACTATTCCCAGATTTTGGTGTCCTTTCACTTTCATTTCTCATTAGGAGTGACTATTTCTAAGCCATACTGGCTCCAGTCCCCCCCCCCACCCCCACCGCCAAGGGGCACCCCTGAGTTAAGGTGGTTCCATAAAAAGGAGGAAAAGAACATGGAAATGTAGACATGTATAGGGTTACATCCGTGTGTACATAAGCCTTGGAGCATGAGTTATGACTTGTCCAAATTTGAACCATTGCACCCAGTTGCTGGGCCATTAACTACCTGTTTGCACAGTGTGAGCGTCCATAGCAACTGGTCCCACAAGTTCCACTGTGGTAGATATGTTGGCCCAGGTAGGGTGGGAGCCTCAGACTGTTCTGACTATCTACTTTCTTGTTCTTTGTCTTGTACTTTTATATGGGGATATATGTGGAGTCGGTGAAGGTGTATGGAGTGCGGTAGTCCTTGTGTTGAGGGACCATTCCAATGAAAACCACCTGCCAGGAAAGACCACCTTTCTCTGTACTTTTCATGAACAACATTACCATATTATCCGTTTTAAGTGCTTCTGCCTTCAGAAAAATGGGAGCACCCTCACGCCCATTTTTCTGGCAAAAGAGTTCAGAGATATTGGAAAATTACATATATTTTACAATGATTGACCTGAACGTTGTTATGTGTCAAATTTATGTCTCCAAAAGGAGAGGTTGCAATTAGCAATTTTATGTGGTTTTGGCTGAATACACAACTAAATGCACAGAGTTCTTGCAGGCGAGCGTTGTGTTTTCCCATAAGATTCTGTTAAAGTAACATTCAGTGCATTGTATAGTTTTGCAGTAAAAGTTATACCAAATTTACAAAAGTATTTTAACTGTATAAGCCATTTACCACAAGAAATTTGGTGTTTCTAAGTAGAGCACTTTTAAAGTTACGTATGCACAAAAAACAAAGGAAACTAATGGAAATACATATACATAGCCTGCCTGCCTACAGAGCCCTCTACAGAGAACCCACATGAACCAGTTGATCTTGACCTTACCTGTTGGAGCTTACTTCAGGTAAATTTGCTAGGTGCCCTGGGTGCCTACAATGGAGAATATGGTAATTATACATCCTACCTGTATATAGAGACCACTGTATTGATAGACCATTTGGTCAGCCCTGGAGTGGTCTTTAAAGACAGCTTTCACTGCACATGTATACAGTGGTCCCTCTTTTGAGAGACCACTCAGGAGAGGTCTGGCTTTTGAGACCACATTCACCAGGTCCCTAAGTCTGACCTATTCCATGTTGACCTTTAGTGAGAGACCAACTGCTTTATGGGACCATTTTAACTCTTATAGTGCCAAATTTTGAACTGAATCAACAGCTTTTCTTCGCGCACATTGGGTGCAATGCTCCCAATGCGTGCCGAGAAAAGCAAATGACCTGGGGTATTCTCTCTGGAACCATAGGCATACTGGTACTTGAATGAAAGGTCTTTTTATGAATAATATGAACCTGAGATCCTAATGATAATTCAGACATGTCTGACTTAAGTAGATCAACTTTAGACGTGATTAGCACTGAAAGAGTTAAGACCTCTCCCCGGGATAGTCTCTCAGAGGGATCACTGAAAGTGTGTGTTATTATAGGTACCAACCAAATAATGAGGATGTCAGGCATCATCTACTTTATGGCAAGGGCTCCAGATCTTTAGAGTATCTTGAGAAGAGCACAAACTGTTTATCTATATCCATTTTACCAGGTTCTAATTTTTTTTTTCCCTTGGGACTTTCCAAGGCTAACAATGGTGCACAATTTTTAACCTCTTGACTTAGTTCTCAGCTTGCCATGGGGCATGCAGATAGGCTATAGCTTTTCTCTCTCTCTCTTTTAACTGATTCCATACCAGTCCCTGATTTATCCGTATATTTACCTAGATTTAAGACGACAATTGCATATTTAATTTCTTCATGAAAAGAGCTTTCATTCAAGTACCAACATGCCTAAAGTCAGTGGTTCTGGCACTGCCTAGCAAATCATGCTGCAGCTGCTGCAAGGGGCAGCTGCAGCATGACTTGCCAGGCAGTGCCAGAACCACTGACCAAGGCCTGTCACCATAGTATGGAATGAGTTAAATATTTTTACCACTGAAATTAAGAAAAGCATCTTTGAAGAAGCCATTTTACTTCCAGTCAGGTTTTGACTGTTCTAAGTTGGGTGCTGTGTGTTGTGTGTGTATGGGGGGGGGGGGGGGGGGGAGGGTTAAGGATAAAAATTTATGATAGTTGCACTTGCTTGTGGTCAGGTGCGAATAGTTTTGGCCATGAACAAATTTGCTTGGTCTGGGAAAGTAAAAAATTACACAGTTTTTAATAATGTTTTTGTATATACATGCACACGTCAGCGCTAATGACTGACAACTCAAGTCATGCACATCTGAAGTGACATGATGATTGAAAATTCAGATTTGTCTTTAACAGCCTTTTAGTCAAGTGCCAGCATACCTGTGTTTTCCAGAGAAAAAAGCTATGGCCCAGGGTAACAGTAGGCATGCTTTGGACACATTGTTCCCAAAGTTCAGCCAGTGCACACATATATATATATATATATATATATATATATATATATATATATATATATATATATATATATATATATATATATATATATATATATATATATATATATATATATATATATATATATATATATTTAGTAATTATTGGACTTGGTGGGGGTGGGAGGTAGACTGTTAACCTACACAAAGCTGAACCATTGAATTAAAAAAAAAAAAAAAAAGGAAATGAAAGCAGGGCTTTTCCTGGGCACAATGGTACAAGGTTTTAGTCTTTAATTTTTTTCTATTTTTTGGGGAGGGGAGGGGGAGCAGGAAGGTTAAAAAAATACATTTGGAAATAAAAATTACAAGAAAGGTTAAAATTCTGCGTAATTTTGTATTATGTGAAATAAGTTGTATCAATGGAAATTGGGACCATGATCAGACACAAGGTGTGGCCAATGAAAAGCCGCGATACAACTACAACACACATCCATAAAAGTGAGGGCTCCAGACGGGCAGAAGGGGGTCAATATGTGACTTAAAAGCACTTAAGTGTTTTATTCACTCTTTTAGACCAATAAACAGAGCTGGATCCTTTGGCTTATAATTCTGTAGTGGTGGTCCCGAAAATTGTGTGAAATCTTACACAGGTACATGTAGTTATATATGACATTTATGGAACTTTACTATTTTTTAACATTGATTTATGGCAACTTGGGCAAGTCATTTAATCAACATAATTACTGCTATAAAATTAGCATGGATAGGTCTAAATTGTGGACAGGGATCAGTAAACGAGGATGAGTAAAAGGTCTTTTTGTGTTCAAATCGGTCCTTGTCGCACCAAAATGATTATGACATGGTAACCTTATTGCGTGGCTGACTGGATACAGTATTCTTTCTCGGATGATTTATTGAGAGCATCAGCCTTACCATTCATATCTGACTCCAAACTAGGTCATGTATATTTCACTTGGCAGGCTGTTATTATTGTTGTCCTGTCAGCCAGTCATTAATCAATTTTATCATTCTGTGGTTTACTCCGTCTGAAGTAAAAGCTGAATCAGTTGCCTCTGGAAGTATTCTGCATTAAAGATACACAATGTATGTAGGTTTCTATTTAGGGATCATTTAGGTTAAAAGAGTGAAATTGGACTAATTGACCCAATAGTTTACTATGTAGCCATGAATCACCGAAGCGGGCGAGTCTATTGTGGTAAGGGGGTTAGTTCATTCCCTTCAGAAGCATGGAGTTGTACATTAATCAATTCACTGGAGCCTTCTGTTTGAATATCCATACAATTGCTACATGGATGTTGTTTTGGTCGGTCCAAATCCCATCCTGCCATTCCTGTCAGCTTCCAAAATGAACTGGTCAGTTGGGATATGGATTGTTCTCGGGAGGCCTTGGATCCTTTGGGTTTGACCTGCCTCCCATGTTATCTCTTACAGTTAAATTTATGGCACATTGAGGAATAAGTTTCAGTGTTATTCTAGCTTTGTCAATTGGTTGTTAAATAGCAGCCAGAGCAGGCTGTTAAAGCACATTTGACAAAATGGTATCGCTGAACCATGTTAATATTAAAAAAATTTTTTGAACCAAAAATGTAACTTTCTGGCCTCCTAAATGTGATAACATGTATTGTGATTATTATGGGATATTTAGTTTAAAAAAATGAAAAAAGCCGGGTAAATGTGGCGATCTGCAGCCAAAGCAAAAATAATACAATCAAATTTTCTGTCGGTCCGTGTGGAGTGTGTGATCCAGAGTTTCCAGCATTTGTCACCAGAGGGCAGCCAGCACTGTGGTTGGAATTTGCACTCGATTGCATTTGCGTGTTATGTCAAATTTGTAACATACAAATTGTATAAGAGCTGTCCAATAATGCACAGGTGAGCACAAGCTAAAAAAAAAAAAAGTTTGCCTGCAAAAAATTTGGTTGATTGTAATGTAAATGTTATCAGAGAGACTTTGGTTGAAAGTTCTATGAGCATGATACTGTTCATGAACAGCATGTAATGTACATACATACATATATTACCATGATGACAAGAATCCTGACAATGTACTTAACCACAAAAATAAACTTTAAATTTAGAAGTGTCATGACAAAACCATTTTTAGATCTATATAATTTTAAATAAATATATATATGTATATATATATATTTATTTTGTTTCCCTTGGTAAAAATTTGGAGTCTTAACTGTGCAAATGGTTTTATATTTCCACAACTACAAGAATCCTGATCAGACACTTAGCCACAAAAATAAACTTTAAATTTATAAACATGACAAAACCATATTTAGATATATAAATTTATATATATATATATGTATATGTATATGTATATATATATATATGTATGTATGTGTGTATATATATATATATATATATATATACTGTAGTTCTAGAAATTTTCGCCCTCGATTTAATTTCGCGCTTTTTGCGCTACCACCTAAAGCGTGAAACTAAAATGCGCGAAAAATAAGTTGCATTGTATTTCACTACATTGTTTGGGATTGGATTGCGCGAAACTAAAATGCGCGAAAATTCTGTAATTTCAGAAAAAAATGAGTTTGCGTGAAATTAAACATGCGTGAAAATTTCTAGAACTGCAGTATATATATATATATATATATATATATATATATATATATATATATATATATATATATATATATATATATGGTTAAAAGTTGGAGTCTTAACTGTGCAAACGGTTCTACCGAAGCATAAGTTGTGTGGATTATTATTTACCCCCTTGGCCTCATTGTCCTTCGGTGTATTTTCTCTGGTGTCTCTGTGTGTTTGTGTAAATCTGTCTGGCACCATTGCAAATGCAGTAACTTCTGATCAAATTAAGGCACTGTCATGAAACTTGTACTGTCGAAGCATCTCATTGGATGCTTGGCTGAGTGTGATATTAAGCGAGCTTGACATATCACCAGGAGTCATCATATGTTTACCTGGCAAGGGGGGGTCTGAAGTTTTTTTACGAATGTGTAGTTTATAGGATTGCCTACAGTCTGACAAGGTTCATGTGCAGTGGTCAAGCCTTTGGGTGAGACCATTTCATATAAACCACGCCCTGATAAAGCAACCATCGGATGGTGGCCAATCCTACAGCTTGTTTATTATCATGCGCAGTACGCCTAAGACATGCCCACATGCACTGCTGCCTCCAGGTATTGCTTGTTCTGTTATTGGATGCATAATTAGGCCTTAGTGTCTGTCAATCAGATATTGGTCCCAAGAGAGACCCAATGTATCCAAAATACCACACCAGAACTTAATGGCAGGAATCCATGTTTGTGGTTTTTAAAAGACATAAAATTAAACTTGTTTTAAATATAAACATCTTTTAATAATGAATATATCTTAATTGCGCATTTTTATTTTATGTTAACAATGACTTTAAACATTCTTGTCTATGCCCTCAATCATTAACCCTATATATAGCAACCACTTGTCCACGGCGACCATTTTTGGAAATGCACCAAGCAGGGTCACAATAGACAGGTTCCACTGCAATTGCTTGGTAAAGTATGCCTTATAAACCTTCATTGCCAGGAAATATATATATGTATATAGTATTGAAACTTGATGTCATTTTGCCAAGTGGCATTGAGCATCGTACATTTGTATCGATAAACTCGATCATGATATGCATGAATTGGACTTAAAAAGTGGATTCAGGTATGGTAACTTTTGAAAACAGGGTCGGTAGGTTTTTTTTTTATTTAATTTTTTTCACCACTCAACAACAAGTACAGTGGTACCTGCTGTATGTGGCCAACCCTTCTGCCAAGAAAAAGTGGCCACATACAGCAGGTGACCTGTCACCACAGGTAAATTTTACAAAGAAGTTGACTCCTATGTCTGAGCCTAGTGACCACAAAAAGCAATGTGGCTGCTCACAGCAGTGGTTGCATACAGCAGGTACCACTGTATTAGGCTGGGCAGGAATGAAATGGACCTGGTCAGGTGACTGGAACCACAGGTATATTTTTATTTAGCCTAAGAACTTTTTCTCTGTGGAGAACTGAGAAGTTACGTGACATAATATCAAAGAACATGTCGAATTGTGTGACATGACTGGAAATGAGCCATTTCCGTTCCAGTGAGTCAAAGCCGTACAGAATAGACAATATAGTGTCAGACCGGGCACATGGAGATGTAACAGGTGGTCTCTATATAGAGATACCATGACATTGACAAATATGTGTTGTCTGCAAAATGCTATCTGTCTAGCATTGGGCCAGATGGTCTGTCACTGGAAAGACCAGTCAAAGTATGCTGCACTGTGCTCTCAGTTGCTTTGGTCCTCAAATTTTGTCTGGAAAATGAAAACTGGAGTTAAAAATTTAAAATACAGGACTAAAGCGGAGAAATCTATCAGTGCCTGGTGCCATTGGAGATAAATATTATGGAAGGCTATCCTTGCTCTGTGTCTTACAGGTGTGGATGAATTAATAATCAGATTTTGTGAGGATATTTGGTCAGAGTGATTTATTTTGTGAAACTTGCCCAATTTTGCTTGAGATACTATAAAAGAAAGCATGTGGTGTCTTTTCTATGTTGTATCTGCTATGCACATTCACCGACAATAAGTGGCCAGAAATATGTTGCAAAAGTTTCTATTCCTTTAAAGGACATTGACAGGTCATTCATATTGAACAAGTTTACCATTTGTCATCTATGGGCTAAAAAGTACTTCATATTTTTGTGAACATGTGACTATCAGGCATAGAATTTTGTGCTCAAATGGGTAGATTTTGCTTCCGTGGGAACATTTCTTGATGGAATAAATTGACTAGAACAGTTTGGGCTTCTGAACAGGAAGACTGCTGTGTAGATTTGATTGATCGATGGATTGAATGATTTATTTATTCGTTCATTTTGACATATATACTATAAATTTGGATTAAGAATCATGAAAGTACTTTGAGAATACACAGTAGTGTGGGTAAATTTTATGATTTTTGGGTAAAGGAGTGCTTAATAGTTATAAATGACACTTTTCAGTTCAGTCCACATTATGTATGTAAAATATAAGATAGATGTATGTTGGGCAAAACAGTGCATACATGTATTTTACTAGCAGACAAAGACAACTGGTAACAAAATGGAGTTATAGTTCCAACTATTGACAATAGATGGGGCCTTGCACTGGGCAACTGTGTTTGTGGTGTCTGTCTGAAAGCTGGAACTTTTTCGCTCAACAGTATTATAAACCAGATGCCCAGGGCAGGTTTCTTAAAGTTAAGAATTAAATTAAATCATAGAAAGAAACAGGAAAAAATGTATGCTTATTGAATAAAGACTGTATTTTCTGCTGATAAATCAGCTCTTGGGGGTTCCAGAACAGTTATTTAGCTGTGGGACTTGCATGCACCGACCTGGATGCTCTGTGTTATTTTATTGATTGAAGTCTAATGTACTTGCACTTGAAGGCATCCGAGCCAATGGAAACTCCGAGAAAACATACTATACATGCACAAAAACAAAAACAACACAAAATGTCTAGACAGCCTGTCATGTGGAATATTATCTATGTTTTCTATTTTATGTGTATTTAGTGGGGCTTAAAAGGAGAATTACGGCATTGCTTTGTTTGTTAACCATTTCCCTCCCCAGTTAAGACTGAGTCAGCAGCTCATTGGCATGGATTAGATGCTAAGCACCCAACCCTAGCAAGGCAAAGACAGGACGTGTTATCTCAGCGTGTTATCTCAACAGTCTCATCTACATTTCTCCATCAAATTGTGTTTGTGACTGTTGAAATCAAGCAAAAAACATTGAAACAGGTGCCACTTGACCACCAGGCGTTTTTTGGCCAGTTTAAGTGGGAAAGGGTTAAGAGTGATGGAGCACGTAATTGTTTCTGTATGACACAAAGTCCATGTCTGAAGTCATAGAAATTTATTGACTAAGGACAAGTTGAGTGTTTTCTGTCATTACTACCACTTCCTGTTGAGAAAAATGAAATAATCCAGTATGTCCAGACATAAATGTGCTCAGTGACCCCCTTCCTCCCTTGAACATACAAATAAGAACGCTCAGACATCTTTCATGCTGCTGTGATGGATTTCTCAGTACATATTTGGTTGGAAATTAGTACAAATGACATAAACTTACCCCTGTCAATGGGGGCTTGGGTTCAGGTAGCGTGTTCTGTTTTAACAGCTGGCACAGTGCTGCGCCCACTGTGTAGTTTTTTAATTCCACAGGGATGAGAACTTCATTTTAAAATTGATACTAAGTTGCCAAAATTACCATGTAGCAAAGCATGTGGGTCAACATCAACATGGACATAGTGGTCTTTATTGGTGATAGGTAGAAAGCATCACAGTGAAACCTATCTGTGTGGAAAGACCACACTCTGGGATGACCAAATTAATGGTGGTCTCAATACTGCGACCAGTATATAGACATGTGTGTGTGTGTGTGTGTGTGTGTGTGTGTATATATATATATATATATATATATATATATATATATATATATATATATATATATATAAATACAACTACAGACACATGATATATATATATATATATATATATATATATATATATATATATATATATATATATATATTTACACACACACACATAGGATGTTAGTACTGTAATAAAGGGCACTTAAGAAACCACATTTTTTACTTCTCATCAAAATGAAGGCAGTGGAAGTGTGTGGTGGGGGGAGGGGGTGTCTAATATGTTTTTGGGAGGCTGCCTTTTTATACCTGCCCTGTTCTGCTATTTCTCGTCTGTTGGTATGTACCTTCTTGTTTACATTTATTTAGGATGACAAAAGTGGAAATAATTCCATGCCTGCAGCCTCAGAGATACACACAATGTGATATTCAAGTCAAGCAGCCTAAAAATATTGCCTGAGATCAGTACATTGATGGTCTACACTGCAGAACAAATGAAAAAAGTACTGCAAGGAAAGCAGCAGTTTTAAATGCATGCATGAAAAAAATGATTTTCACAAAAATATAGACTTCTGACAATGTTTGATGATCCAAACACTTTCTCCCCCATCAGTTTATAACATTGCCTATCTGAGCTGAGATGACCAGTCTAGATAGTGTTCCTTGAGCCGTATCTTTAAGACTTGTTAGGGAGGTCATGTGACCCATGCCCCTGCTTCCCATTTGTCATAAAGTTTTGGACGTCTTTATGCCGACCATAGAAGGACCCTGTAGGCAAGCATTATTTGTGACCTGTCAGAAGGTCTTTTATCATGGAGCTTGCTGTCTGCCCTCATTTCATTCTTCCATATCATTTTATTATATTTACAGTAAACGTGTAACCCCATCTGATCTGTTACTCCATTTGGAATGGTTTACTCGTCATTTTCCAATGAATGATGAGAAGAACAAAAAAATCGATGGATTCAAAGCAGCTAGCCCTGTATTGTTTTAACTTCTATCTCTATTATTTTTTTGTTACGAGTTAAACCTTTCATTCATCCAACCCCAATAGGCTACAACCAGCTGTGGGTCAATTGTCATCTGCATCATTGTTTCTGGCTGGTGATAACCCTGCATTTTGTTAATGAGAGTTTGAGGGGAGCAGGGAGAAACGTTTTTCAGTAGATTTGGCTGTTTAACTGTCCACCCATAGCAGTATCCTTGCAAGCAAAGTATCTCATGCACATCAAACTCAAATTTACATCAATTGTACCATGACAGTTTGTCTTGACCTGGTTACATTTCAGTGACCTTGACCTAATTTTCAAGGTCACACCAGAACCCATACATGTATGTGTGCAAAGTAGAGGATGTTCAGTTTGTCACCAATGACTGTATGGTTTCAACAATAATGAAAAACAATTTGAATAAGAGCATGCTCTGGTCAACAGTTTTCCTTGACACCAAGGAAAGCTGTTGACTCAGTGTTAAAGTGAGTCAACAGCTTTCCTTCAATCGAGGAAGGGTTACCAATTACATGGAACATTTTGTTGCATTAATGCTGCATACCTCATTCCTTTTTTAACTCTCTCTGTAGTAGATGTGTAAGTTAAATATCACCACAGTTGCTAACGTCAAGATGGCTGCTTGTACTTGCAGGGTGTCAACTGCCTGGAAACCATCATCAGGAACAAGCAGATGGCAAAGGACAGAGAGACGCCCTCTGGTGAGAAGAAAGACATTGATGTGGATCCGCATTTGTATCGAGTCCTGGGACACCTACATCTCCTGTTGGAGAACTTCAATAAAGGTATGTTGATGTCTTGCCGTTCCAGCGTGCAAGCATTATATCTTATCTCATTTTTGAAGAAGCGACGTCATTGGTTAAAACGTGCTGCACGCACTTGGTGTAGCAGTCCATATTTACGGATTGATGCGGTATCTTCGGATAACCTTGCCCTGGAACTGACGATGTCAGATGGGTGACGTGCCGTGCTACGCTTTGCCGACAACAATGACCATGGGCATGGCTGCTGCTCTATGCTTTGCAACTGAATTCAGGTTTATTCTATGATGAATGTACAAATAATATGCGATAAAATCATTACTCCATGACGGAGTCCAGTTTACAGAAATAGACACCGGTAGAGGACATCTGTATTTCCTTTGGCCTCAGGAGATAAAGATGTCATCCACCGCTGTATATTTTTGTACCCTGGGCTCCATCACAGAGTAACTAATAATACCCCTGCAAACAAAGTTTGGGGGTAGGTGGATGGGGTGTTACTTGTTTCTGACTTGTCTGTCCATGTGTCCAACTGGCCATCTGACTATCTGTCTGTCTATGTGTCCAACTGGCCATCTGACTATCTGTCTGTCCATGTGTCCAACTGTCCATCTGACTGTCTGTCTGCAGGATGTCCTTTTGAGCAAAATATCTCTTGCCTCACTGGTCATATCTCAGACTTAAATTGACCTCAATTGTACCTGAGCACTCTATGTTGACCCGATTACATTTTGGTGACCTTGGATGCATTCTCAAGATCACAGGACCCAGGTGTGTGCAAAGCAAGGGATAGCCAGTCTGTTGGTGACAATAATTATTGTTCTAGCTGAGTTTAATATCTGATATAAAGCTAAAACATTTCGCTACAAATTGTGACCTGTAGACCCAATGAGGTAATTTACAGCCCCCCCTGCAACAGAACCTTTCCCATTGGCCTTTCTTTCATAGATGGGAAATGTGGCCAGGCACAAGACACATCTGTGGGACCATACCGTGAGGACACAGGGGAATCTGGGATAAAATACTTAGTATGGGCACCTAAAATTTACCATAAGCTGATGATATCAACTGAAAAGTTGCATCCTGGGGACAAAGTGAGCAAGACTTTCCAATATGCCATGAAAGACGACATTTGCAAATTGGCAAACTGTTTACTGGGTCACATGCATGTACTCCATGCACACCCCTTTTTGACAGTGACACCTGGTGGATAACCTGGTCTCTCTGCATTTGTCTTCAAGGTCAACTAGCGCAAAAGCGAAGGGATGCAACCACAAGCTCAGAGTCAATCCACCTCTCTCATTTATACTTTCAGTTTTGACCACAACCTTTGACCAGTGTGTCAGCTAGCTAGGTGTGGGGATGTGTTTTGAGCTGCTAAATTCTCAAAATGACACCCAAGTTTTTTTTATGTCACGCCCTAGATTCTTGCAAAATTATAATTCAAGAGATGGAAGTTTCACACCCAGCCTGTCCATTTCTGGTCTATTAATAGTATGTTTTGACCTGATGTCATCAACATGTTATAGGACAAATATTTGAGCCCAATGGTAAGAAAGTTGAGTTTGACATGCTGATGATAGGATTGTTGGAGACTTGTTCAGTGTTATACAGTGTACAGAGACAGGCCTTCATGGAATAGTAATGTTTGATTAGTGTAAAATTTGTATGAATGCACATCTGTATCCTGGATCAAGTTCCATGAGAAATTCTCGTGTTAGAATATATGATCTTAGTTCAGTTAACTCATTCCATACTATGGTGACAGGCCTTGGTCAGTGGTTCTGGCACTGACTTAAGACTACAGGCTTGTTGGTACTTGAACGAAAGCTCTTAAATTCATGAAGAATTTAAATATGCAGTTGCCGTCTTAAATCAGGTAAATGTACCGAAAAATCAGGGACTGGTATGGAATGAGTTAAAGGAAGTCAGAAATGTAATCTTTCCAGCATCACTGAACGTTTTTACCCTCGGCACATAAAGTGTAAGAGGGTATTGTCGTCCCCTGCGTCGTCCGTCCATCCATCCATCTGTCTGTCCATCAGTCGTCGACATGACCGTGATATCTCAAAAAATATTCACTGTAGCTGTATCAAAGTTTTGTCACAGAAGAACCGTCTGATGGACCAGGTTCCTATTGAAAACCAGCTTCCTCTGAACATTTTAAAGCTTTTTATGAAATTTTTAATGTATTTATTTGAAAGCTGTCTGAGTGGTGTCAACCATGACATTACTGCAATATCTAAAAAAAATATTGACCGCACCTTTACCAAATTTTTATCAGAGACGTATCTTATGATGCACCAGGTTCCTATGTAAAATGAGCTTCTGCTGAATATTTTTTACCTTTTATGAAACTTTTATGTATTTATATGAAAGGTGTCTGAGTGGCGTCAACCTTGATGACATTACCGTGATAACTTAAAAAATATTGACCTTAGCTTTACCAAAGTTTTATCAGAGATGCATCTTCTGATGGACCAGGAACCTATTAAAACCAGCTTCCTTGTTGTAATTATAAATTTTTTATGAGACTAAAAATTCTTTATCTTGAAGGCTGTCTGAATGGTACATTTAAGGGCGACGCTACCATTATGTCTCAACAAGGATCCAACGCAGCTTCACCAAATTTTTTATCAGAGATGCACATTATAGTGGACCACATTCCTATAAAAAAAACAGCTTCCTCTTATTATTTTTGAAGTATTTATTTGAACGCCGTCTGAGTGACGCACAGTACAATGGTCCCTGTCACCAGGACCTGCCCCAAGAACACATCCAAAAGTGCTCTTTCATTTCATAGACAACAATATGGAAATTGTATGTAAAGTGCTCTACTGGGAAGTCTCAAAAAAAAAAGAAGTTGCAGAATTCAGGAAAAAAAGATTGTGATTACTGAGGGTAATCTGTTCGGTGAACGCTATTTTATTCTCATGAAATAGTTTGTTTGTTATTTTGAAAAGATAACAAAGTCGGAATGCTTTGTCCTGGTGTTTTGCAGGAACAGTCCATATATGTACAATGTACTGGAATTCGTGCAGGTTTAAGGAAATGAAATTTCTAGAATTCTACAACCACTATACACATAGCAGATAAAATTGCTGCATATGGAGGCCTGTACCCTGATGGGTGGGCTGAACCGATCATATTGATTGGATTATGAGGTGGCTTTACCCGTGAAAAACTAAATAGCAGTGTTAAAACGATAAGACCAACTTTGCATTTCCTTTTTCCAGAAACTTCTCATACTGAAGCTGCAAATTGCAAACACAGATAATGTAAATTTTATTATTTTACATGTCCATGCATAGAAGACAAGCTGAAAGTAGAAATTTATTTAAAAAAAAAAAAAAATTTATGTTAACACTTTCAATGCCAAATTTTGGACTGAGTCAACAACTTTTCTTGGTGCGCATTGGGCGCAATGCACCCAATACGTGCAGAGAAAAGCTGTTGACCTGGGGTATTCTCTCATGAATTATAGGCACACTGGTACTTGAATGAAAGGCCTTTTTACAAGGAATATGAATCTGGGATCATAATGATAATTCAGACTAGTTGGACTTAAGATGTGATTGGCGCTGAAAGAGTCACTGGAGAAACACATACATGTACATGTACATATAAACACAGCCTGTGTCAAAAGGCATAGAGCCGCGTGTTTTAAAAGTCCTTGGACCCATATAAAATGAACAAGTTAACTTTGGCACACACTGAAAGTGGAACCTGTAGTACTAATAGAGCACTGGAGTTTTAACTCTTTGATAGAGCACTGGGAGTTTAACTCTTTGATAGAGCACTGCGCGTTAAACTCTTTGATGGAGCACTGGGAGTTAACTGTTTGATGGAGCACTGGGAGTTTGACTCTTTGATAGAGCACTAGGAGTTTAACTCTTTGATAGAGCACTGGAGTTTATCTCTTTGATAGAGCACTGGGAGTTAAACTCTTTGATAGAGCACTGGGAGTTTAACTCTGATAGAGCACAAGGAGTTTAAGTCTTTGATAGAACACTGGGAGTTAAACTCTTTGATAGGGCACTGGGAATTTAACTCTTTGATAGGGCACTGGGAGTTTAACTCTTTGATAGAGCACTGGAGTTTAACTCTTTGATAGAGCACTGGGAGTTTAACTCTTTGATAGAGCACAAGGAGTTTAAGTCTTTGATAGAGCACTGGGAGTTAAACTCTTTGATGGAGCACTGGAGTTTAACTCTTTGATAGAGCACTGGGAGTTTAACTCTTTGATAGAGCACTGGGAGTTTAACTCTTTGATAGAGCACTAGGAGTTTAAGTCTTTGATAGAACACTGGGAGTTTAACTCTTTGATGGAGCACTGGGAGTTTAACCTTTTCATTGCCAATTTCAACAAAATTGGTGTGCTGTGAATTGACCTAACGAATGTAGATTTGTATTCTTTGTAAGAAAGCCATCTAAGTACCAGGGTGCCTACAGTTACTGAGAGAGTGCATACCACAAGAATGTTGCAGGTCATCATCGCCAGCTTTTGTCAGCACTGTACAAGGTATAAGGGCTAAGACATATAATTAAGGTGAACTGAACTACTTAATGCACTGCAGATTGCAGATGACTTTGCAGTAACTTTAACCCATTCCCCCCTGAATTGACACGAGTCAACAACTTTCCTTGGCATGTGATCTTCATAGGGCTCATCTACAATTCTCAGTCAAAATTGTTTTTCAATATTGTTGAAATTAGTTGAAAATACTAAAGCAGAGGACATTTGACCACCAGCCGGTTTTGGCTGGTTTGAGGGGGAAAGGGTTAAGGGAGTTGAATCCCATGCTTCATGAATCTCCATGTCATGGATACCAATGAGTAGTGCCATCCCCTTGAATTTGTGGGTCATTGCAGGATTCTTCATCCTGAAAACCAGCCTTGTCATCCAAATTCCAATGGATGAAATAAGTTAACTGTGTCCTTGTAAGAAGTTATTATTGAACTCTTTCAGTGCCACGTTTTGGGATTGAGTCAACAGCTTTCCTTGTCATGCTTTGGGCACAGTACACCCAAAGTATAACAAGGAAAGCTGTTGGCCTGGACTTTTATATTCTATGTAACTACAGGGATGCTAGTACGTAAATGAACAGTGTTATTACTGTTATGTAACAGGGCCCGAGCTACACTGCGCAGGCCCTCTTCAGTTGGGATGTGGGTGTATAAAGATGTTACATCTAAGGTGACCAGAAGTGTATTGTCTGGTAGTGGTGGTAAAGATTTAATTTTCTTCACAAAATCTGTTGTATCCTTGATGTAACTTTTTATCTTCGGTACAAGGGGTCGCAAGAAAAAAATCCACAAAACCAGAGGGTCTTTCTGTGGGGCACTCATTTGCACTCAGGATTGGGCGCCCTGGTGGGGGGAGAATGCCCTTGTGTATTTTAGGGAGAGTATAGAAACAAGGTACCCTTGGTTCCTTAATGTAAAGAAAATCAGCTGTTTCTTTTGTAATGGATTTGCAATCCACTAAGTCAAGCAAAGCAAGCCTTACTTTCTCATTGTGAGTGGAGGTAAGATTTACTTCCACTTTTTACAAAGAACCTGAATCAAATGCATTGTTATAATTCAGAGCTGTTTGTTTTAAGTAGTTTGACTTCAAGTCCCATTTGGCAGGGAAAGAGATAAACCAGACATGTTAACATGTTAAATGCATGGGTTTTGTGCAGGCAGTGGAATTATAGTTGCACTGCTGTCACAGACCAGCCCTACTTAATGTTCAGTCAGGCATACAGTATCCTGTGCACTAAAACATCCCATATGTTGTGCCAGAGTGGAGTTCCAGGAACTCTTAAAACTTACAGTTGTACACAAGAATGGCTAATTGGATTGCCACAGGCTCTTAGTTACTGAAACATCTGTAGGTCAAATTCCTGCCACTCCACATTGAAAAAGAGAAAGTCTGTTGGAAGGTGGATGAGATTTTCTGTGATATAACTTATTTCACCTTTTTTGTTCAAAATATACTTTCCTGTGCAAAGAATAATATATGTTAAAACTTTTGAATCCAAAATTATTTATTTCATTGTTACCTGTAACATTTTGTTTGTATAGGGATATGAGGATGTAAGAGGCTTTACAAAAGTAGAGACTGCTCCTGTCTACAGTCAGTGTATTAAAAAACGCTTTAGCACGAGGCCTCAAACAAAGTCATGACAAAACAAACAAGTCATTTTGGTAATGAAAAAATCCAAATTGGGTTTCCTCAGCATTCCACCCCACCCCCGCTTTGACATATTGTGTATCCACTGTTGAAATTTGAAAGTGCTGTCTGTGTTATAAATATTAAAAAAGAAGAAATCAAAAGTAGCATTTGCCAACTGAACAATCAGCATGTGTTTATTTACATATGTCACTCAGCAAAATGAAGCAACCCCTGCCAATCATTTAGTCACATGGTCTGACATGGCCACATGCATGCTCTGTCTGTGATGTGGCAGAGACCTAGGTCTCTGTCTTACCCAGGGACCAAAGTTACTTTTGATGATAACCAGCCAGAAAAACATTCATCAAGTGTTTGAGTGGAATGTTGAAAGCGTTGCTCATAAAAACCTGTCTTAGGTTGAGTAGTGCACGCTGCCCATACCCCTAGGCAATTGTTTGATCTTGTATCATGTTGGACAGTCAGACAGATGGCCACATAGGCCTACATGCAAGAAAACATGGTTGATTCACTGGTGACGTCTAAATTTTGTGATTACATTACCTAAATGGCTTTTCTAAGCCATGTAAATATCATATTGCCATGTTGTAATATAGTTCATATTGTTAACAGACATCTGAAGTTGAAAAATAGCAAAGCGATGCATTGACAAAGTGAAGATTTATGAAGTTATGATTAATCAGGATGTGTTTGCTACCCCCACAACATTAGAAAGCATTCCGGCAACAAGTCTCAACAGGGACTGAAAATGAGTTACTTACGTGTATGGTCACAAAACCTGTACAACAATGCCTAGAGCAAGGAAGGGAAAAACCAGCAAGAGACAATCTGGTCCAACAGGTTGCTGGCAATCTGAACAGGACATGAAAGTCCTGCCCACGCTGATCATCAGGTAATCATTGCATGGCATCCGCTGTGATGTCAGCGCTGAAATCACAAGCAGCTTCAAGCATGGTCCCACACTGAGGGTGACATGGAGTTGTTGCAAATTGCATTTGATGAGACTTTGCTCAAACTTCCACAAAGGAGAGACAAAAAAATGACAGTTTGTATTATTAGCAACTATAGGGCAGGGCAGAGCCTGACAATCTGACCAGAAATAATCCTGCTGTATCAATCCAGGTGAATTTTGTTGTGAAATAAAGTTGATCAAAGGACTGGGCACACCTGTGAACTCCTGTGTCTCAAAATGAACTGATGGATGAGAAACTTAACATAGGTATTTCTTCAGTTGTGTTCCTTGGATTTTCTTCAAATTTGGGCTCACTTTTAACAGCAAAGACTTGAGAACCAAACTGTGATCAGTGATATTTTGAAAATCATTTTCTGCAGAAGGTAATCAACATGCCAAAATGAAGACGTTGCATTCTCTTGGCATGATTCAAATGTGGGCCAATCTACAGCTTGGCTCTCCTCTCATGGGAGAATGGAAGCATTAAATGTAAGTTGCTGAATCAGGTTTAACTCTTTCACCGTGGGATGCGACTGTAGTCGAATTCCAAGCTGGCTGCCAATTTGTGTGGCATTTGACCTTTAAAATGACCTTCTGACGTCCGGCCTTTAAACTGACCTTACTAAAATGTGCATGATGTACGTATATGAAAATGACTTAAAAATATTCAGTTCTGGCCAAAACCATCCGCATTAAGCAGGTGTCCACAGTAGACAGGTGTCCACAAGGACAGGGTTTACTGTAGTTTTATAAAATTTGAAATTAATTTGTTTTTAAACATTATAGATATGAACTGTTGGTTTGTGTAAAAGGAAAGGGTTTATAACCTGCAGCTTGCCTGTATGAACTGACAAGGTTGGCATAAAGTCCCTTTACACAAGCGAAAAACAATATTTACATAATACTGTTTACCTTTATTCATTGTATTTACTGTATATATATATATATATATATATATAGATATATATATATATATATATATATATATATATAAAATATTGATTCAAAGGAAGAAAAATGGATCATTTTTAGATGGAATAAATGGCAGCATCAGATCCATCTCTTGCTTTGTGTAAATATGTCTTTAGTTCCAAGATAGTTGCCAAATGTTTTGAGCTTTGAGCTTGAAAGGGGACTTGTCACCTTGAAACTGGCCTTGCAAAAAAAAAAAAACATAATATATATTGCTAGTGCTGACAGCTTGAAATAAATACCATAAGAACTTTTTTTTAGATACAATATGTAGTATCAAATTAGTCAAAATAGTTGAAAAATATGATTAGAAATTTAGCGGTCAGAGGTTAACTTGGGTAGAAATGCAGCAGGGAAAGAGTTCAACTATGGTAAATATGTTTCAAGAATGAATGTTTGTATCTTTTGTTTAAATATATCCCAAAATTGTGGAGCGTACCCATATCTCCATGGTTTCTTTGTTAAATTACAAAACTTTTATCACAACATGGCTCTATCTACTGGCATCTGTGCATTATTGAGACTCTTGCAGTTATGCATATTTTATGATATACCACATTCATCCCTGTAAAAGCCCTGGATGGACGCAAAATTATGATGTAATGAGCTTCCAATTGAGAAGTTACTTTGAGCAGCATAGGTAAAATACTGGGAAAAAGATCTGAAATATAGACTTTTGGGGTATGATTTCTGATCATTCACATTGGGAGGAGGTGGGGAAACCTTATCAGAGCAGGGACTTTTATAAGGAGGAACACGGCAATGGTTATTATATTCATAAAGGATGTTGCAAAGATACTTAGCTTTGAATGGCAGCCACTTTTGTAGCTTACTACAGCCTGAGCAGGTTTAATGGGGAGTATGTCTCCCAGTTTACCCGGGGTGGGTGGGTGGACTACACATTGGTTCCTCCTCCTCCTCCTCCTCCTCCTCCTCCTCCTCCTCCTCCTCCTCCTCCTCCTCCTCCTCCTCCTCCTCCTCCTCCTCCTCCTCCTCCTCCTCCTCCTCCTCCTCCTCCTCAAGATCTTGAGCTAGGCGTCTATATTGCACAGGATGATAGTTGTCTGGAAGGGCTCGGTAACATTCAAAGGTGGATGAACATGATGCCATTCTCAAGGTCACATTTGCATTAATTAGTGAATTCTTCAACACATCAATGCAAACACGATAATTCCAGATGTTTTTGAGCTAGGCCTTTCATATTGCACAGGATGATACACTGTAGTTGTCTGTAAGAGCTTGGTTAAATTTAAAGATGAATGACCGTGACCCTATTCTCAAGGTCACATCCACATTAATGAATTTCTCAACACATCATCATGAACACGATAATTCCAAACGTTTTGGAGCAATGGCTTTCATATTGCCCAGGATTATAGTCCTCTATAAGGACACAGTCAGGTTTGAAGCTAGTGACCTTGACCTGATTCCCATGGTCACAGAGCTACTTAGGTGAATTTAATTTCTGTGTAATAAGTTGAGAAGTTTTTGAGATAGTACTTTGCTATTGCACAGGGTAAAGTTCTTTATAAGGGCTCAGTCAAATTTGAAGGTGGGTGTCTATTTTTGAAGGTCACCCAGCCATTTCTCTGAGGTTGCTGCAGATACGATATCTCAACAGGGAGTTAACATTGGATGTTCAAGTTTTGTCGGAATATGTACCTTTATGAGATTGCAGATGTGTGACCCTGACCTATTTTTAAGGTCACCTGGTCACTTGAAACTTACTTGATTATGATATGATCACTCCGAAAGGGTTAGATTTATGGAATGGAAATTTATTTCTATTATGAAATTTCAAGAAAATGTTACCTTGACCTTATTTGTGGGTCGCTCACTGCCATTATTACCACATGTACAAGAAATTTGTGAGACTTGTAAGGGTGACAACTGATAAAGTCACATCGGGAGACATTTGATTTCCTGTTGGAAAATCAGCCTATTCTAGTTACGCCTAAGGTTGTAACTTTGGTGAATTACATAAATAGTGATATCTGTAAGAAGTTGTGTAATTGAAGATATATATCTTCAGGGGGTCGGCATAAAGGCTTTTCGACTGGTTCTCCCCCAGAAACTTTTAACATTTTGGAGTAACCAGTTCCCATAGGGCTCAAAATTTTTGGTTGCCTCAGCTGGCTGAAAATTTGGTTGCCCTAGACAACTTGGCAGTGCTTAATGTCAAGCCCTAATCTTAAAGTACACATTCATGTCATGATGCTGACAAGATATGACAGACAATTTAATGTATGAGCAGTCCTCTTTTAGTTGGGTGTGGTGTTTTAGATCCCTAGGGGTACAAGCTAGGTGCCCTGGGCCTGTCACTCAAACACAGTCATTTCAACAGGGCTGGGAGACCCCGTTGACAATGGCCTGTCATTCAAAGACTGCTTCTCTTGCAATCCCTCATTTAGAGGTGACAAGGTTATCTAACAGTGCAGGAGCCGAAAGGCCATGGGTCAGGATTTCATGGTCAGGTGACTTATATTGCCAGATGGCATGTCAAAACTGCTGGGGGTTTTGTGGAAAGAACAATGAAAAAGTCATAAAAGGTAACAAATGGCCTGTTGTTGTTGAATATTACCAGTTGACAGATATTTATCATTGCAAGATTTTTGCCCAATTATCATGGAGTTTTATGAAAAGAATAAGCAGTGCAGGTTGTTGTACCCCCTCTCTGCAAAGGAAGTTTGTAGGTATGCTGTTTTTAGCCTGGGTGACTGTCCATCCTTAGGAGTAAAAGTATCTCATGATTCACATGCCACATCAAATTACCTCAATTTTGCCTCCGTGCTGTCCAGCTGAAAATCTGTGTAGCAAAATTTTCTTTACTTATAGCATTTTTTGCAATTATTTACACAAGAAACACTTATTTTTAAGAAAGTTTGTAGCAATTTGGAAGAGCTTTGTAGCAAAATTTTGCTACAATGCTCCAGTTGGACAGCACTGTACCTTCATACTACTTTTGACCTTGTTACATTTTTGATAACCTTGACCTCATTTTCAAGGTCACAGGAGCCATGTGTGTGCACAGTGGGGGTGGGTGGTGGTGGTGGTGGGGGGGGTATTCAGTCTGTTGCCAATGAATGTTCAAGTTTTACATCTTCTATAGAATTCTCATAACAGAGTCCTCTGTTGTTTTTTTTGTGTTGAACGTAAAAAAACTCCACTTATAGCGCCACTGCGAACTTGACTGCTCCCTGTTTTTCTGATTGCAAGATTTTTAAGATAATGTAGAATGCTTTCCATTTTGCCATCCATTTATGTGTGAATTGAGCTGCAATATTCCAGGGTGGGTGAAGCGTTTCCATTCCCAGCGGCTGACTCGGCTCATTGCCCGTGGAGTTACCTACTATAGGCAGATATTGCCCAAATATTGATCAACTTTAGGAGGCTAATGTTAGTTTTGAGTATACAGAGCAATAACACAGTTGCTGTATTTACACAGCCACTCCGTATTATCCACCATGACTGGCTCTAAACTGGCAGGGATGGTTTGGTCAGGTGACAATCAAATCAGAACATCCCTTCATATCTCACCCACCCAACTTTCCCAATGTATTTAATGACTGAAATTTAGTCACTTGCATAGTAAATTGTGGCTTATTTGCTGAATAGTTTAATAGAGGTACATAATTTATAATAGCTGTTATTACGTGTACCGTGATCATGTCTAAAAGTACACTAAGCACTCATCAGACATGTACTTCACCATACACATCAGCGGAAACACTTGAATGTATGCACAGATGTCACAACTGTCGACTCTCCCGTTCCCACTGGCAACCTCCTGTTTTGGAGACCTCAGAATTGTTTAAAATGATGGCATTTTGTGGCAAAGTTGGCTGTTTTCTTTGTTTTCGCACACTTTTTATAAAAGTCCCCAAGTCACTGAGCTTTGGGGTTGACACCTCTGAGTTGTCCTTCAAACCCTTGCTGTGAGAGACAAGTGGGTTTACAAGAGCACATTTTATAGCGTTCTTGGCTCTGTCTTTTTTGTATTGTTCAAGTCAATAGGGGTAGCAGAGTAGTCAATTGGTAGTGCATGTATAGCTTTCAAACCATTGTGGTGTGCAGATTGTTGAATGGCTGAAGAACAGCTCTGAGAGGACTTGGACAGTGCTGCCATCTACAGGCTGAATTCTGAAATGTCAAGTGCCCCCTGTGGACACAGATTTAAAATATGCATATATTTGTCCACTTTCTGGTTTAGGCTTCATATTGGAGGAATAACCTTCCATTTGGACTCCTCTGTCCAACGCAAGTTTTTTTAATTTATTTATTCATTTATTTTTTTGAGCGACAAATTGTCACTCATAGTAGCCCCCTCAAGCAATTTTAAGGCAGCTAATTAAAAAGGAGTGCCCCCCCCCATGTCACATTTAATTTTACTGACAAAATATTTTGTATACATATAATAATAAATAACAAGATTAAAGAAAAATAAAAACATAAATACAAAAGTATTTAAACAACTTTAATTCCCACCAGATTTTTGTATGAAAATAGACAGGTTGATAAACACACACATAACTTAACTGACATATTTATATCATTGGTGGAGGTCAGATGATATTTATAAAAGTGTCACTTGTGTTTTTCAGCGCTCTATGCTTATCAGAAGTTCTTCTCTCTGCAGAAAGACTACTGGAAGGTAAGAATCATATTTACTTACATTAAGCAGACCTCAAATGCCGTATGGTCATGAAAGCTGTGCTAATACAATATGAAAGATCAGAGATGCATAAAAAGTGTTTATCTGAGGAAGATTTTCCACGGTGAAGCACCCTTAGATGGGATTATTTAACTCATTCCATGCTATGGTCACAGGCCTTGGCTAGTGGTTCTGGCACTGCCTGGCAAGTCATGCTGCAGCTGCAGCATGATTTGCCAGCCAGTGCCAGAACCACTAACTTAAGACTCCAGGCATGTTGGTACTTGAATGAAAGCTCTTTTAATGGAGAATTTAAATATGCAATTGTCGTCTTTAATCTAGGTAAATATATGGAAAAATCCGGGACTGGTATGGAACGAGATAAAGCGAAAACAATTTTTTTCCTGTGGTGTGAAGTGAGAATGTACAAATGCAGACTGTGTTAATCTTGCATGGTGCCTCAAATTGTGGTGTGGACATTTAAAGTGCTTGTTGTTGGTTTGTAGTAGAATTGATAGAAGGAACTACTCTGACCATAATAGCCCGTTGGGAAAACGCATACACGTCTTTCAAATTTGGTGAAGAAGTGTATTAACAGCTAAAATAATTTAAAATGAATTATTAAAGGGATATCACAGAATCATGCTAATTATGCCTATACAATGGTACCTCCTACTTAAAGCCACCCATGCTGCCTGCATAAAGTGCTCTTATACTGCAGTTGGTCTTATAATAAACGTGTATTTAACAGTGAAATACAGTAAAGGGTGTGCAAACAGTGGTCTTAAAAAGACATGGTGTTATTTTGGAGGTGGTTTTTAGAGCAGGTACAACTGTACATGTATTGCCACTTGTAGTCACACGTTTTTGAAGTCAAAATCTCTCCTTGTGATTGTCATTGGTTTTTGCATTGCCCAGCAATGGGCCCTTACTCGTATGAGAGCATGACTTTGTGAAGAGGACAAAGACTACGTACATAAGACTGGGCATGTGCATGAGAGGGAGGGTTTTCAGTACTTGTCAAGCAAGAGCATTTAGCACTTCATATATGCCAGAATTAATGGGTTAAATCCCTACACAGTTCAAAACTTGTGCTTGTCCTGACAAAAAATTTACTTGTCCTGGACAACAGGGCTTGCCTCAGTGGCTATAGCCCTGAATATGTGGGGAAAGTCTCTAGTTCAGAATTAGTTCAAAATTAAAGCTCCGGTCAAACCTTAAATGTCCTTTTTGTTAAGTACACATCCTGGCAAGATTTGATGGTCATTTTATCAATAAAATGTTGTTGAGCATATTTTAATGTTGGGCAGGATTAGGAAAACTGATGAGTATTTAATTTTTTCCAGGAAAAGTCTTTCAGATTTAGTGTTAACCCTTTAAGTGTTAATCACTACTATAGTTGTTTTTTCATTACCGTTAAACATATGATGGTTAAAAGATTCAAATTCCTTGCAAAGATACCTTTCATTCAAATATCAGCAGCCTGGTCTACAGCAAAAAGTACTCTTAGTCAAGAGCTTTCGTGGGACACTGCGCAATGCATGCAAAGTGTCCTGAGGAAAGCTGTTGACTCAATCTGAAATCAGCACTTTAAGGGTTAATGTAAGCATGAAATTCTTGAAACACCACATGACAAATTTTGCCACATCAAATGCTGACAGGAACATTATAATTATAACATAGACAGGGAGTGGTTGTGAACCTTTGTCTCAAATCTCTGTCTGTGTGAGGAAAGTTACACTGGGTAATAACCAGTTTCCATGGACACACTTGAGATTTCACAAAATATGTACATCATATTACGCATCTGTAAAAAATAATCAGATACTGTTTATATATGTATGACATTGATACCCGGATGCACCTTTTGTTTATAAACATGATTTTGTCTTTATTTCATTGATACATTTGTGACCATACCCTGCAATTTGGTATGTCAATAAAAATAGGTGGTGTTCATAGGAACTTTTTGCAGGGTGAACAGCGTAATATTTTTAATGATGAATCAGAAAGAAAGGAAAAAGTTATCTTACCTAGCATGTGATGAGCTGTGTAAAATTCATCATACACAATATTGTCCATCTTAAGTACCACCCGCCACCCCCAACCCTAGGCCTTCACATCTAAAAATCGTCGGTGAGCTGTAGGTGAGCTATTGCTATAGTTAGAGTACTTAAATGTGGGATTCAGGTGTGCTTTTAAGAGCTCACCTGAATTTTTTTAGGCGAGCTTTTAAGGTGAGTGAAAAATCCCACTCCTCAAACGTGAAGGCCTGCAACCCCCATCAATTTTTGTGGCACAAGAGTTTAGAAATCTTGAAAATTTTAGGTCTACTATTAGAACTCACATAATTAAATTTCTGTAGTGCCCTGGATGCTTAAAAGAGATAAGCCGATAATAATTGTGTGCACTGGCTGACAGACTACACTGGTAGACAGCCTCTGGTGTTCTAGGGATGAAGGATGCAGTCTTGTTTGGTAGTTAGACTTTACTCCTACAGGTGGCACTAGGGGTGGTATACAGTACATCTGAGCCCTCCTTTGAGAGACTCTCTCACCAGGGTAGACCTGTAAGTGGTCACATGAAATAGGTACACTCTCAGTGAAAATCAAATGACATGAAAAAAAACAAAAAACAAAAAAAAAACCAGCAACAGTGACCTGCTAAATAATGTTTAAACCCACAAAGATCTAATTTCAAAGAATGAGTCAACAGTTTTCCTCAACATATATGTAGGACACTGTGCCCAAAGTGAGGCAAGGAAAGTTCTTGATCTGGGCTGTTTAGTGTCTGTGGGACTGCCAAGTTTACACAAGGCGTACTCCTACTTGAACGAGACGCTTCTACATGAGGAATATGACAGTGGAATCAGCAGTAATTCCAATTACTGTGACAGAATGGTAGTGACTAATTTTCAGAGGATTAAAAGGCAGGTGTGTTATTACGGGGGGGGGGGGGGAGCAGGGGAGGATGGGAATTCTGACCTTATTTCCACTGTGTCTCTGACACACTCATCTGGTGGATATACTTGGCCTTCAGGTTAACTTACTTTTATAAAACCTGACAAATTACTATGTGTCAGGACCCAAAGATGTGTCATGCAATAAGACGGGGTCATCATGTCAACTATTTGGGTTGTATTGGCTTCAGGTGGAAGGGAAGTATTACTTCCAGCACTGTCTGATGGTGCTGTAACTTCCAGTTGTTTTCCTACCACTTCTCTTGCTGTCAAGTGATCACATGTCAATGTCTATGTCTGATGGCCATTAGGCGCTAAACCAGGATTGTTTGTGTTTTTGCTGTGTTAGAAAAGGGGGTGGAGAGAGGGTAAAAAGGGGGTGAAGGGTATTTTGGTGCTGGCATACTGGGGCATTTTATGTTCCATACCAGTTTACTGGAAGCTGTTTTATTTTCTGTACTTCGTACTGGCCATTGTTATTAGCTCTGCTGACCAAAGGTCGCAGAGCTTATGCGACTGCTCATGTCTGTCCATCCATCCATAAACTTTTGCTCATTAGCGCGACACAGTTCACAGTTTTGAAGTTATCCCAATATCACTTTCAGGACTTATAGGGTGTTTAAAAATCTAGGTTCATCTCGATATTGGTGGCACCACCTACAATGTTATGTAATATAGTGGCAAAAATATAAAAAAACTTGGTGAGCATTCTAACATCTTTAAGTGTGGGCAGATCTTCACCAAATTGGGTGGGATTATGGGGGAGGTCAAAGTCTAAGTTGCTAATGATACTAATGGTGCCTACTGTAAATTGACAGAAATTATGAACCAAAATGTGTTTTAAGATATAAAATTTCATATCTTGAAAAGTAATAGGATTAGACTTGCCAAGTTGATAGGATATATATAGACAATGTCCAAGGCTAGAATTTCATGTGATATCAGTGACCTTGAGCTATTTTTGTGAGGTCACCATGCCTGTAAAGTTGAAAGTGGTGATTTTGTAATGGCAGGGTGTAGCTTGGACATCAATGGCAATGTCAGCACAACACCAGGCCTATGGGCCTCTTGTTTTACATAATCTGAGTAGCCTTGATCTTCTGTCCCAAGGCCACTGAGGATGTAAAGTTAAGGACTCACTCACTGTTGTCTTGGCACATGCAACAATATCCATCACAGGAATTGCACAAACAAGCTATGATTACATGTGGAGGGAAGTGCCATCTGGTGGACAGTTTATACACTAAATTTACATAAGCTTTATATGTTCTGAAGCCACTGGAGGACTTACAACTTTGAAATGGACAGGTGTAATATTGCCACAGTGCCAGCAGAGCATGAGGCCCATGGGCCTCTTGTTTAACATTTTTATTTTTTTTAAACTGTACTTGGGCAAAATTAGTTGGTGTACCAAGGCACTGTGGACTCTCCCCCCATGCAAGACAAGAGTGATGAATACTATATCCCATCCAAAGTGGGAGGTTTCAGAAAGGTTACAGATGAATTTTATACTGTCAGAGCTTTATTTCATGTACAGTTAATCCTGGCACATGGGACCAGAAACGTCTCAGCTTTCAACACAGCTGGCCTCCCCCAGCAGCTAGAATTACAAGCAATGTACACTGGGGCCCATTGAAATGCAGCAGAACAAAGACACAGACTATCACCACTGGTATATACCATACTAGATTTTCTACCAGGAGAAAATATTGTTGCAGACCAGTGCCATTCACATCAACCATTTCCATATTGTGCTTTCTAAATTTATTTCCTCAAAGACAAAACGGGAGTCCAACAGTAGCCCTTGTATAATACAGTTTAGGAGCAGAAGTGGGGTGTGTGGAGTATGTATGTTGTATGCTAACATGCATCATCTATTATTCTGGGCACCTAGAGTGCTATGTGTGGCTGAACACGTAGGCCACTTGGTTATGAGGGTCCTTCACCCAGGCCTTGGCCCTACCTGCCTGCAGCGCTTGTATCCTGGATATGGCTGCACAGTGGTACCTGGGCAAACGACCACCTCACACGAGAGGCTATACAGTAAAACCTCCTATACCAAACACCCTTGGGAGGGAAAAAAAGTGTTCGGTATAGTGAGGTGTTTGGTATAGGGAGGTTTGATAACATTGAAAGTATATATTTGGGACAGAGAAATGGTGTTCAGTATAGAGAGGTGTTCGGTATTCGGAGGTGTTCGGTTAGAGAGGTTTGACTGTATATGCATACGTAGATCTTTTTAAGACCATCCTTTCGTCACACTCTATATTTCTGCGATAAGTACGTCTGTATCTTATGGCCACTTTCAAAGTGGGACCACTTTTTCCTAGCATTAATAACAGTCTTAACTCTCTCAGTGCCACATATGGACTGAGTCAACAGCTTTCCTTGGCATGCTGTGGGTGCATATTTTCCCAAATCATGCTGAGGAAAGCTGTTGACCTGGACAACTACAGTCTGCATAACTTAAGGCATGCTGGTACGTGACTGAAAGTTCTTTTTACAAGGAATACGAACATGAATCTAGCACCCTTAGTATAATTAAGAGCAGTTCCTGTTAAGTTGTTCAACTTAACCCTCAAAGGGCTGATTTATTGAGCCAATATCTTTCCGCGGGACACTTTGCACACATTGCGTGCAAAGTTTTCCAAGGAAAGCTGTTGACTAAGACTACTTTTTGCTTTGGACTAGGCTTGCAGGTATGTGAATGAAAGGTATGTGCATGTGGAATTAGAATCTTTTCACCATTGTGTGTTTAATGGTAATGAGAAAAACAACTATAGCCGTGATTAGCACTTTAAGGGTTAAGTCTCAGTTGGGCACTGAAAGAGTTAAATGGCAGGTGCAGGAACCACTTTACTTAGTTCTAGTTGTTTTTCTTCCTTGCCAGGTGCATGTATACTGCACCAAATGATTAAAATAAAAATCATAATGACTAAACAAGACATGTTTTCCCGACAGGGGATGTGAGTAGTGATTTGTCTTTATGGCTTGGTAAGATTGCTGACGTGACAGGACAGAGATAAAGCTAACCAGAGGCGGAACATTCAATTTATTAGGCTGTCTGGTGGTGTGGGTGTAGGGAGTGTTCAATGTCCTGCACTTAGGAACACAGAACCTCTGCCTCATTGCTCCACATTACACCAGGTGATTTTGTTTGTTTGTTTGTTTGTGTGTGTGTGTGGGTGTGTGTGTGTGTGTGTGTGAGGTGAGAGAGAGAGAGAGAGAGAGAGCAGAGAGAGAGAGATGAGAGAGAGAGAGAGAGAGAGAGAGAGAAAGAGATGGAGAGAGAGAGAGAGAGAGTTTATGCTTTATTTTATATTTTTATACAATTTGCCATCTTGTTAGAGAGAGAGAGAGAGAGAGAGAGAGAGAAGAGAGAGAGAGAGAGAGAGAGATGAGAGAGAGTTAGTTTATGCTTTATTTATATTTTATACAATTTGCCATCTTGTTAGCGAGAGAGAGAGAGAGAGAGAGAGAGAGAGAGAGAGAGAGAGCGAGCGAGCGAGCGAGAGAGAGAGAGAGAGAGAGAGAGAGAGAGAGAGAGAGAGGAGAGAGAGAGAGGAGAGAGAGAGGATGAGAGAGAGAGAGAGAGAGAGAGAGAGAGAGAGAGAGAGAGAGAGAGAGAGAGAGAGAGATGAGAGAGAGAGAGAGAGAGAGAGAGAGGTTATGTTTAATTTTATACAATTTGCCATCTTGTTTGCCTCTCAGTCTCTCATTTTATGATGAGACCTGACCACACACACAATACAAGGCTGTCATATTCATTTCCTGCCACATCTGCATACCTAGTTGCCTTAGTAGCCAAAGTCTTGCATGGCGAGATACGGGCAGCTGCCTGTGTGAGCAAACAAGTTATTACTAGCATTTTGGACATAAAAGAATGCTTAGTACAGGCAGATAGAATTTTATTCCTCTATCTAATTTAGGAAGCACAAAATGAATATGACTTTAGCATATTTGTAAACTTAAATTTCTCTAAAAGACACTACTTTTATGAGAAAGGGGTCTCTTAGCCCTGTCTGTGGCAGTGATATGCCCATGTGTCCCATGTGTCCTCCGTGATCCATAGGCGTGAACCCAGTGTTTTGTGGCTGGAAACTAATATGCATGTCTCCCTTTAAAGCTTGTTTAGCTCAGCTGACTTAATTGTCAGTAGCTGAGCTTACCCTATGGTCCTTCTTCCACCCACCTTCGTCAACAACCGACTTCTCCAAAACCATCAGCCAGATTCACTTCAAACTTCGTGACTATGTACCTTGTCTGGGTCTCTACCAGATTTGTTCAAATGGTCATGGTCCAGTAATTTTTTGATTTTTTTGTGCTTTTTTGGGGGCAAATTTAAAAAAAATCTTTGAAACCGCTCATCTGATTGCTTTGATGTGAAGAGGAAGACTCCTAGGGACTTGTAGTTCTTAGTTTGTTCACCTAATAGCGCCACCATTTTGTTCTCCAAATTTTTATGATTTTTTTGTGCTACTGCTATTTTTGGCTTCTTCTCCTGAACCGTCACTCAGATTAAGCTGAAGCTTGGTGGATATGTTCCTTGTGGAAGGTGCAAACAAACTTGTTCCCGCTGTGTCAATGCTGCGGATTCCTGATTTTTAAGGATTTTTTCAATTCAGGTACTAACCGGTAAATGCCCCTTTCCTATTGATTACTGTGCAAGTCAATGGGCATTCTAATAGTAATTCACCTTTTTGACATCATCTCCAAAGCTATCAACCAGATTGACTTCAAACTTTGTGGCAATGTACCTTGGGTGGCTCTGTACCAGACTTGTTCAAATGGTCATGCTTCATTGGTTTTTGGATTTTTTATCCCCCGCCCATGAAGTGGGGGAGGGGATATGGTAATGGGCACCGTCCGTGTGTCCGTCCGTCCTTCTGTTCTTCTGTCGGAAACAAATTTTGTCCGGCCCATAACTTCCACATTATTAATGCTACCTCTTCAAATTTTTTTAAGGTGGGTAGACCTTAGGTAGTAGGTGTGCATAGGCATTGTTTTGTGTGGCTAATTAGTTGCATTAATAAATTAACAAAGTTCGTTAAGCAAGACAAATTATGTCCGGGCCATATCTTCATAGAAACTATTAACGCTGGCCCTTTGAATTTTTTATGGTGGGTAGACCTTAGGTAGTAGGTGTGCATAGGCATTGTTTTCTGTGGCTAATTACTTCCATTAATTAATTAATTAATTAACAAAGTTCATTAAGCAAGCTCAAGCTACAACACAAATTTTGTCCGGGCCATATCTTCTAAATTATTGATGCCAGCCCTTTGATTTTTTTATGGTGGGTAGACCTTAGGTAGTAGGTGTGCATAGGCATTGTTTTGTATGGCTAATTACTTGCATTAATTAATTAACAAAGTTCGTTAAGCAAGACAAATTTTGTCCGGGCCTTATCTTCTAAACTATTAATGCTAGCCCTTTGAATTTTTTATGGTGGGTAGACCTTAGGTAGTAGGTGTGCATAGGCATTGTTTTCCGTGGCTAATTACTTCCATTAATTAATTAATTAACAAAGTTCATTAAGCAAGCTCAAGATACCATACAAATTTTCTACATATAGTGATTCCTGTGTCTCAGAGACGGATCCAATGAGAGACCATTTGTCTTGAAAGATCACCTGTTCAGGATACTGTCCTTGGTAGTTTTCAGATTATTTATTTCTCTTGAGAGAGACAATAATTTTGTCACTGTTCGTAGAAGTCTTTGAAGACAGGTTTCCATGTATGTGTCACACTGGGATACTCCAAAGGACCCATGCACACTAACTAGGGATGATAACAGGCCAGTCAGGCAGCATATGAATATATGCCACATAGCAGGCAATTATGTCATCATATATTAACCCTTAAAGTGCTGACTTAAGATTGAGTCAACAGCTTTCCTCAGGACACTGTGCGTGCATTGCGCCCCAAGGAAAGCTCTTGACTAAGACTACTTTTTGCTTTAGACTAGGCTTGCTGGTATTTGAATGAAAGGTATCTTCATGAGGAATTTGAATGTTTAAACCATTATGTGCTTAACGGTAATTAGCAAACAACTATAGTAGTGATTAGCACTTTAAGGGTTAACATGAGTACAGAAAAGACAGCTCACAATCACCATGTACATAAGCTGTATGTTTGTCAGTAAAGTGTAACAATAACCATAGGTGTCAACCCCCAAATACACATGACCGTGAGGTTCTTGTAAAAAGGGCATGAAATCAAAGAAAGTAGTCAATTTTGACTCAAAATGCCTGTCGTTTTAACAACTTTTTGAGTCTCCAAAATGGGGAACTCATGGTGAAAATGGGAGAGTTGACAGCTATGACAATAGTGAACTATAAATCTGAAAAAAGCATCATATATCCTGAAGTACAAGTAACAAAGAACCAAAAAAAAAAAGGACAAACTATCTTGAAAAGAGACAGGGAAAAATTACACCGACAGAGTATTTTGTTTGGTTTTGCTTCTATACAGATATATTTGCATACTTATGAACTGTTTCAAAAACTGTAGCAAAGGGTCACAATTAATCATTCATTCACAAGGAAATTATTCATGCATTTTGTGACATGTAGCAGGAATATTGTAACTTCCAGCAGAAAATTCAGTAAAATCTTCAGGATCAAATTAGCAAGTGATGAGTTTGTCAGATTTATTGGCAAGCTCTGCTTTGTGTACATTGTTCATGTTTTACAGCGTGTGAAAGACTTACATACGTTTTTCTGGAAATTGATAAGCATTACATAAAATGTTCCAAGTGCTGTCCCAGCATGCTCTGTCCAAAATGGTTGTTTTTAAATTGCTTGGTGACTGTTGTCAAGGAAACTGGGTTATGGTGAACCAACCTGTGCGGGCCAGAATTTTGGCGAGAATCCGAGAATCCATTCTCGTAAAGATTCTCCTAAACCTGTCTTTCTTTAAAAAGAAAACTAATTGACAAAAGTCTAAATAGATTCTCGCAAAATTTTGCGAAATTCTGGCCCTGCTTTGAAAATCTTCAAAAATGTAAGCCCATGCTTTGTTATGAACAAGTCAATTTTTTTTTAATCCTGCCAAGTGACTAACTTTTGTGATGAGTAGTAGGAAGCACAGCAAGTGGGAGGGGTCCACATGGTACTTTTAATATATGACTTCTGTAGAGAAGGCCCCAGAACAAATAAATTTAGGTCATCAGTTACATGTATTGAGGAAAAGGGGAAAAAAACCTGGCCACTTTGGCAGCAAATGGCTCCAAAGCACACACACATACACAGGAGATAGACAGATGGGATGGATAGAGGGAGGGAGGCAGATATGCCCTAGATCTGCCAGGGACTATGTAGGTTAATATGTGATGCGAAGCCTGTCCCATTTTTTTTTCTTGTACCAGAACAAATAGTGTGACCTCTGTATCAAAAGTGATTTATTGACCTAAAGTAATTTATGGATATATAATTAACAAATGAGGGATATGTTTATCTGACCTTCTTGATGCAAATACCTCCAGACTCAGCTGCCTGGAATTAAAAAAATATTAGTGAGACATGCCTTGAGGGAGCCTACAGGACAGGCAGGTTTGGGGGGGGGGAGGGTGGACATTCTCAGGGCGCACCCTTCTTTTTGCTCCACAAGCTTCATGAACAGATTTAACAGGGTGGGGAGGGGGGAGGGGGTGACTTTTGAGATTTACCTCTTCTTTTACCCCTTGAACCATCACTGGGAGTTGGTTGCCTGCACTTTTCCTGAAATGTCTGGATCCACCCCTGGGAATGCTTCAAGCCTGAAAGTGGACATTGGGAACAGGTGGTCTCAGGGTCAGGACAGGCAATTAGTGAAGGAAGGGAGCAGAGGCATCAAGGTAATGGGTGGCTGTTGTACTAAATGATGGCTCTTTGTTCCCACTGATAATTCAACTCTTTCAGTGCCAGGTTTTGGACTGAGACAAGGAAACTGTGCAACTGGACTATTACATTCTATGCTACTACAAGCATGCTGGTACATAAATGAAAGGTCTTTATACAAGGACTATGAATCTAGCAGCCTTCTTATTAATCCAGAGCAGTTTGTTTTAAGGAGCTCGAAATAAGTCACAGTCGGTAACGAAAGAGTTAAGCAACATGCATTGCATTTGTTTAATCAAAATCCAGTATACATGGTGCCCTTTTTGGTATATTGTACAGTGAAGCCTGCTTTGAAGGACCACCCAGGGAGGAGTAAATGGGTGGTCTTTTGTGGGAGGTATAAATAACGTGACAAATCTGTAGGAAGTGGCTGACAATGTGTTTTTTTCAGGACAGATGGCCTTTAAAGAGAGGGACCATTCTCTTGTGGAGGAACATTTCTGTCTCCTTACATTGATAACCGTGCCCACCAAATCTGTAAAATGAAATGGAAAAGGACAAAAATGACAGCTCTAGATGTGACCTTACAAAGCAGGAAACTGTAAAGGTGGCAGCCTTCGGAACAAGCTTTCAGTGTGCAATGCATGTGTTGTGTCATTGTGGACCACTGTCAAGTTTGCCAGGCATGTAACAGATACATTGCCTCAACTCCAAAGTCGACAGTCGTTCCCTCAAAGTCGTAGTCATCACATTTGGGCCTCACTCTTTCACGTGTAAAATCATGTGCAAAAACAAAACAACAAAAGGAAACAAAGAAAGAAAATGCATGTTTGTATGTTGACTGGTCTATATTGAACTAAAAAGTGAATGGGAATAACTCATGTGCGAGTATACAAGAACAATGGCTTAATTGGCCTGTTAATAGTTGAATACCCAAGTCAAGCCCCAATGGTCTTGCCTGATGTCCTGCAAGGGTGTGTGTATTTTACAAAGAAATACGCTAGGAATATGTACATTTTCCCCAAAAACTGCCCATAGAAACCATGGATAAACTTTGTATGAAAAATGCTGAAAAGAAAGTTTTTCAGTCACACTTAGTGCTTTACATACTTAAATTATGAAATGCCCAGTCAATGGCGGAATACATACTTTATTCATATTTATCAAAATTTGCAGGACTTTTTATTGTTCTTCATGTTCACTCATGCATTTCACGCACATACACCATTACCAAAGACACAGCTGATGACTTTTGGCACTATAATAAGTACTTAAGCGTACCACTATCGGAAGGCCATCTCTTAACGTGTGTGTGTATGTGTGCGTGTGTAGGACAGGGGGTTAACATGCTTGATTCCACAGAGATGCATCTTTTAGTGATACAATTTAAATTTTATGGTGGCACCATTGCATTAGTTTCTATTTCCAAACACTGAATTAGAATTTTACAGCATCATTGATTGATTATTTGCCTTTGAATGCTCCAACATGTTTAAACCTGTTAAATAATATTCTCGTCTGATATACTTCTTACTAAGATGGTGCCATTACAAAAGATTGAATCAACTGAGAAAGTTTCTTGTGTGGTCCTGTGCCACGGCACAAAAACCTTGGGTCAGCTGTGAAGAAACGTCTGAACATGTCCAATCATCTGTACATTGTCATTGTGGGTAGGTAGCAGATGGTCTTTGCTGGCCGCTTAGCAGGAACCAAAAAAAATGACATAATTGGAAGGTACAGTTACAAATATATGTATTGCACTGTCAGAGAAGATAAATTTGGTAAAGGTTGTCAAGACAAGTGAAAGGAAAAGCCTGCAAAGTAGAGGGTAGATACGGATCTTTAACACATTCCAAACTGTGGTCACAGGCCTTGGTCAGTGGTTCTGGCACTGCCTGGCAAGTCATGCTGCAGCTGCCCCAAGGACAGCTGCAGCATGACTTGCCAGGCAGTACCAGAACCACTGACTTAAGGCTATAGGTATGTTGGTACTTGAATGAAAGCTCTTTTCATGAAAATTTAACTATGCAATTGTTGTCTTAAATCTAGGTAAATATATGGAAAAATCGGGGACTGGTATGGAATGAGTTAACCCTCTCAATGCCACATTTTGGATGGAGTCAACAGCTTTCCTTGGCGTGCTTTGGGCACATTGCCCTCAAGGTGCACCAAGGAAAGCTGTTACAGCGTTGCCAACACTCCCGGATTACCCGGGAGACTCGTGGAATTTTATGCTGAAAATTCTTGAAAATTACAGATTTTTGGCAATTTTAAGCTACCCTACCTGAATTTCATCAATACTTTCCTTCTATATTTCATATTAATTAATCAGTCTCCCTGAATTTTACTTTCCACCTCCCGGATTTTAAGTGTGGCTGGTTGGCAACACTGCTCTTACGTTTCTACGCAACTTCAGGTGTGCCGGTACTTGACTGCAAGGTCTTTTGACTAGGACTATGAATCTAGCACCCTCATCATAATTCAGGGCAGTTCATTAAGTAGTTCGACTGTAGTTGTAGTTGGCACTGAAAGAGTTAATCTGGCCCAAATCAACATTTGCTTGGTGTGGGTCAATGTTTTGACGAGCTGCCACAGTACAGTGGTCCCTGTCGTGAGGGACTCCAGTTGGGAGACACTCTCTCATAAGAGACTGCTATGCAGATTCCCAAGTCCAGCACTTGCCACAGTAATCTGCGTGTCATAAGTGAGCACCTGTTTTTGAAGACCACTATTTGTTGTGGTAGCTGTGGCTTCTGATGACAGTCTTGCGTAGATCAGACATCAAAGTACCCTGTCAGAGGTCAATGGCTTTCTAATGAGGGGTTGGATGCTAGCAACCAGCCCTTAAATAATAAAGCTGTTGACTCAGTTTTAAACTCGGTGTGGATTCAAAGGGGATATGGTAAATATGCAGAAAGAAAGCTACTGCCCAGATCGTGTGTGGCACATGATGCCATGATGTTTCTGTTGATTTAATTCGTTCAAAGAGGCACTTGGCAAGGCTGATCAGTGGTTTTTGCCTTGCCTTGGCAAGTCCTGCTTGATATACTGCAAGGGTCCCTTGACTTGACTTCTGCACAGACCAACCTGTGTGTTTTCTGCACTACACTTGAGCTTTGTTTGCTTTGGATTAAAGATTTATCTTTGCTTTTAGACCTGATTTGCCAGATGTACTTCAATAAAAAAAAAAAGAAAAACAATAAACAAAACAAAAAAAAAACAAAACAAAAAAAAAAAACAAAAAAAACAAAAAACAACAACAACGAGAAAAAACAGCACTGCAGACTATCATGAGGTCTCACATGTTGGCTTTGATCAAACTAATTTTTTTCTAGTAGTGGGCATGAAACATTTGTCTTAAATCAGTATAAATCAGCAGGAATATCAGGGACATGAGGGTGAAGATGAGTTAACCCTTAAATAGCTGATTTAAGATTGAGTCAGCAGCTTTCCTTGGGACACTGCGCACATTGCGCGCAAAGTGTCCCGAGGAAAGCTGTTGACTAAGACTACTTTTTGCTTCAGACAAGGCTTGCTGGTATTTGAATGAAAGGTATCTTCATGAGGAATTTAACTCTTTTAACCATTACATGTTTAATGGTAATGAGAAAGCAACTATAGCATTGATTAGCACTTTAAGGGTTAACTTAGACAGCAATAAAATATAAATTGGAGACAGTCTGCTGTCACGCCTGACTGTAGTTCAGTCTACATGTATGTACATAGTACAGAAAGCAAAGAGCCATTTCTCAAATTTTTTTTATCAACTGCCAAAACTTTGAAAAAGAATTCAGGAAGTTGTTAAAAGAAAGGTATATGTAGCTTGAAATGTCTTGGGCATATATGTATACTGATAAGCTTGTGACTTTCACCTGGCCTGGAAAAACTTGGGGAAATTGCCCATCTGCTGAGAATGAGAAGATGGGAGAAACAGTGGGGATTTGGATATCTATTACAGAATTTTCTCAACGCTTTAAGTTGATAGGTAACTGGACATCTGACATAAATATACTAGTTGTATGTGGCACAGGTAGGAAAACAGGGACGGGAGTGGAAGAAAAACCACCAGATTTGCCCAAATAAAAAAAAAAAAAAAAAAAAAAGAACAGAAGGAAGGAAAAAGAAAAAGTCTGGTGGCCTATTGACCTGTGGAAGTGAGAGATCTCAAGTACACGTGATGGGTTCCCCTCAAGGTTTATGTCACTTTGATCCCTACTTTACAACCAGTTAATCTCCAGCCAAATGAGCCTGAGAGGTGGTTGGCAGGCTGCAATGCAAAGAGGACTATTAAAAGGGGTGGGGTATATAAAAGGGGCAAAAGATTGGGTTGTTAATAGCACACAAGAGGATGAGACCACACAAGGTCAGAGGGGTGATTTAGTGGGGCATTGGCCTGACTTTATCAGTTGTATGCTTTCACCAGGTGAAATATATTGCTCCTGACAGAAACCATCCCAGACCTCCCATGTCCATGCTTCTAATTTGCCCCATCAACACACGGATAACCCCAGGGCTTAAAGGTTGTATGGACCAACACTCCTGTAGGACCTCACTTTATTGTACCTCTCTGAATGACAGGAAAGGCAGGTATTATTCCAAGAGAAGCAGTGTAAATTTAAAGTTAAAATGGCACATCAAACGTGCTTGGTGTCAGTGCGAGGTGATTGATTGAGATTGGGATGTCTGGTCACTGACGGCGCTGTCAGTCTAGCCTGCTGTTGCACACACCCTAACACACACCACACAGTATGGGGCACACTACGGGGCACACTATGGGAGACTGACACAAAATGGTCTAATGTCCAGGTCTTCAGTTGCTATGGTGTTTTCACCAGGTCTTGAATCAGGTAAATATTTTCAACATTTTTACAGTGCAAAAATAGTGGTAGATTTAGGTATCTTCAGGGACGTATAACAGAAGAAAGTCATCCTTTGTTTTGGAGGCCAGGATCTGCATCTAAGCAGGTCGCTGTTAACTCTTTAAGTGCCAAATTTTGTACTGAGTCAACAGCTTTTCTTGGGGTGCTTTGGGTGCAATGTGTGCCGAGAAAAGCTGTTGACATGGGGTATTCTCTCTAGAACTACAGGCATAGTGGCACTTGAATGAAAGGTCTTTTTACAAGGAATACAAATTTTTGAGACCCTAATGATAATCCAGACTAGTTTGACTTTAGTAGATCGACTTTAGACGTTATTTGGCACTGAAAGAGTTAATGTTGCCTGGGGAACTCCTCTTCCAGTGTGTTTGGGCACCTTTCAATGTCCCACTTGTATAGACATATGAATGAAAGCAAAACTAAGAAGCATGACAGATTTATTATTTTGCACTCATTTTATTTGGCTGCAACACAAACCAAACCACACACCTGTCTTGTGTTCGACCTGGCTGTATCTTGGCCTCACCTGCCGGTTCCTGTATGAGTGGCTTTCTTGTTAGTTGTAAATCCCAGAGTGCAATCCCCCCCCCCCAAAAAAATAAAAATATTAACATGGAGTGGCAGAGAATAGAAGTATGTCATGAGTCAGTGACAAACTGTCAACGTGTTTAGATTCTATGACCATCCAGGTGTGAACCTGGTAAAGTAGAACCTGGCTGCCAGGGACCACCCACACAGACATACATGTGGAAGGACACGCTACGGTTTTTGGTTTTCAGAGTTACAAAACAGGTGCCATTTGGTTTTAATGTAGATGCATGAAGTGCATTAAAATTAAATTAACACAAGAAAATGGTCATTGAATGGCTGACAAAAATAGCAGGTACCCAATAAAGTATCTAATTAGTTTCCAAGCCTGAGCACTAGGTGGCAGCAGTGGTACCTGCACGTTGCCCCTGGCAGTGCATGGCGCATTAGGTGGTGAGTGAGTACAGTGCCTTGGGCGCTAGGGCCAAAGACCAAGCTCTGTCTGGTGGTCCCTGGTGCTGATACTCTCCATGTACCAACAACACAACAGCCAAAACTTTTGTATAACCAGGACCTGATGACACTTGATTGGGGACCAACTGCCAGGTTTTTCTGTGGTCATTAGGAAAAAGAAAAAGAAAGAAAGGCTGACAGAGGGGAAGGGGGGGGGGGGATGTCCCATGTTTATTTTGTAAAAATGGTTCCTGGCACAGGCACATGTAAAAATCAACAGTAAAACAATTATAATGCAGATATATGCAAGTGTGATCCTAAATTATTTCTTCTAATTGTAAATGTCAGCAAAACAATACAAAATAATATAAGCAAAGGGGAAAGTGTTACACCAGGTATGTCGATACTTGGCTGAAAGCCCTGGTTTTTTTGTTTTTGTTTTTTTTTTAATCAAATTTGAATTTGGTAGTTTCATCTTCTGTAGGTTACAAATATATCAGAAAATGAGGGGCCAGTAGGAAATGAGAGCTAGATAATCTAATGAAATTGGGGCTGATAGGCACAATTGCTAGAAAATAATTTACCGATTATGAGATGCCCCCTTGTGTCACCACATCAGAACTATTTTCTTGATGACCCAATTCAGTATCTCCACTCTGTCCAGGTGTGAAGTTACGTATTGCAATCAACACAGAAAAACCAAACGGATTTACTTTATCAAGTTTGTGAAAAGTCACCCTTGGATTTACTTTAAAACTTGTGGATATCAGTACAAGTTTTCACTCAAAGTGAAGTAACGTAGATCAGGTAAATGTGTTTTTTTTGTTTGATGGATGGTAATTTTGCCGGTGGTAGAACAGAAGCTACTTATGGCAGAGTATTCACGTGGGCATCTGTGGAGATGCCTGGGGGGATGTATACAACTTGTAGTTTTTTTATGGGCCAAATTGTTTCATGATCAGCCCTGTGGTAATTTTATGTTGGAGGATAATAAAAACTCTGTGACTTTATGTAACTTTAAGAACATAATTGTTACAAATGTTTGCAATATAATTATGTGGTGTTGACTTAAAATTATTTTGGGTCCGAGTCTTGCTGGGTGAAGCTAGGTGTTCCAAGCATTTCAAGTTACCTGGTTTTACTCACTCTTTATGAGCGTGCCAGTAGGGCACATAACAGAAGTAGAAAAACAGAAAGCTGGACCTATTGCCAGAAATATACAGGGGACGTATTCATGGGTCATTTGAAGTTGTCAACATTTTGAAAAGTGGACATTTATTATGCCCTCCCCTCCAAAGGAGGAGGGAGCACATAGTGATTACTTTGTCCATGTGTGTGTGTGTGAAATGACAGTTTCCACATGATAACTTGAAAAGTTGCTTGCGTAGGGCTTTCATATTGCACAAACTTACAATCCTGAATAAGATCTTGGATGGGTTCAAAAATGGGTCACCTTGACCCATGCCCAAGGTCACAGTCATGTTAGTGAGTTTGGTGTTCACACAATTAACTTGAAAAGTTTTTGACATAGACCTGTCAAATTGCAGGTGATTGCGGTCCAATAAAAGGTCATATGGATGACCTTGACCCAATTTCAAAGGTCACAGAGCCATTTTTGTGAATTAAGTTTTTATGTGATAAATGGAGAAAAGTTTTGGACATAGGCCTGTCAAATTGCAGGTGATTACAGTCCAAAAGGTCAAGATGACCTTTGACCCAATTCTACAGGTCACAGAGCCATTTTTGTAAATTTGGTTTTGACCTGATAACTTGGAAAGTTCTGTGTGTAGGGGTTGTATATTGCACATGCTTATAGTCCTGCATAAGGTCTCAGACTTGCTTGAAGATGGATGACTTTGAACTAAATCCCAAGGCCACAGAGCCATTTTAGTGAATTTGGTTTTGACTGGATAACTTGAAAAGTTTTTTTGCATCGGACTTTCATATTGCACGTGCTTACAATCCTGAATAAGATCTTGGGTGGGTTCGAAGATGGGTTACCTTAACCCATGCCCAAGGTCACAGTCATTTTAGTCAATTTGGTTTTCACATGATAACTTGGAAATTTTCTGATATAGGCCTGTCCAATTGGGATTGATTTCAGTCCTACATAAGGTCTCAGATGAGTTCAAAGATGGGTGACCTTGGCCCAATTCCTAAGGTCGCAGAGCCATTTTTATAAATTGGTGTTCACACGATAACTTTGAAATGTTTTTTTTTTATGGGTTCATATTGCACATGCTTATAGCCATGCATAAGGTCTCGTATGATTTTGAAGATAGCCGGGTGACCTGGGCCCAATTTCCAAGGCCACAGAGCTATTTTAGTAAATTTGGTTTTCACACAATAAGTTGCAAAGTTTGTAACATAGACCTTTCTTATTCTACATGGTTTTAATCCAACATAACGTCTGAGAGAAGTTCAAAGATGGATCGCCTTGACCCAAACCCCAAGGTCACAGAGCTGGGGGTTGGGCAGCATAGATCTAGCACTTTCTGATTGTATTTTAATTACTTTTTATGTAACAGCCTGATCCCCCCAAATCAAGAGTTGTCTCAGTGCTTTGGTTTTGACTGCATAATGAGCATCATTTTTTTTTCTTTTAGCCCAAAAAATCACCTTTTTGAACCACCTGTCCCTCTGAACACGTACATGTACATATATTGTTTGTATGCTCGTGAGGATGACAACAATACAAATAATTCCTCCAACAGTAAAAATTGGCAAACACAAAAATTGCTGAAATCTGTGAATACAGGCTTTTCGAAATCCAGTTATGATCTCTGGCCACCAGGATGGCACACCTTGATACCTCATTGTACGTTATGAGAAGAAGGACAGCAAGTGAATAGGGCATTGAGCACACATAAATAGTGAATGGGCCTATAAGACACCGTGAGGACGTGTTCAAACCTACTTTTTTTGCCCTGTGAATGCATCATAAGTGCTCACATATTAACTCTTTTATTACCAGATTTTGGACTGAGTCAACAACTTTCCTAGGTGCAATACATGTAAAGCATGCTGAGGAAAGCTGTTGACCTGGACCATTGTATTTTCTGGAATTAGAAGCATGCTGGTACTTGAAATAAAGATCTTTTCACATGGAACATGAATTTATCATCCTCATTATAATTGAAAGCAGTTGGTCATAAGCAGCAGGGTTTCTGTTAACCTCCAAATGGGGGTATATTACCCTTTCAAATCATGAAATACCCCATACGCAAAATTCAGAGTCCCATCTTCTCATATATTCTTTGTTAATTTTACAAAATTTATCTAAAAATTTGACATCTCTTTCAGGTTGGGACCCTCTGAAAAAATTCCTAATGGAAACACTGAGTAGTTTGACTTAAGGCTTAGTTGGCATTGAAATAGATAACAGTTTTAGTCGTATAATTATAGCCAATTTGGCTTTTCGTCTTTAAGATTTGTGAATAGCCACAATTTCTATTCAGCCCAAGTGAATTTTATATGACTGCAGACTGAAAAGTATGAAGCCACCAAGGCAACATCCTCAAATATTCATAGCCACATAATTTATCCATCTTTTGGTGATATTTTTGTGGTTACTGTAACCTGTGCACAGGTCTTTAAATCGGGGACCCTTGGGAATAGCACTTGTTGAGTCTGTATTTGAGCTCATTCCAGGGATCAAGCTGCAGATCTGCAGGAGAAATACCTGTGGTCACTTACCACAAGCTGACCACAAATATGTTGAAAGAAACCTGGGGCATGAGTCAGGCATGAAGGAAAGACTGCACATGTGTGACAGTGATACCTGCTAGGGAACACAGGCCTATGGAACTATTTTGTAATTCCTCAAAAAAAAAAAAGAAAAAAGAAAAAAAAGAATTGAATATGTACATATATACAATTTTAGATACATTCATGCATACACATGCCTCATGCATCCATGTACAGTGGTACCTCTCTAGAGAGACCCCTCTAATGAGAGGCCGCATATCTTTTTAAGACCGTTCTCTCAGAACACTGCGCTATATTTTCCATGTTGTACCTCTTATGAAAGACCACCTGTTTTGAGAGACCTCATTTTGACCTGCTGTAGGGGCGGTCTCTCAAAAGAGGTACCACTGTATCAAATATATATATGTATAGATTATAGCATGGTTTCTTGTTGATATGAAGAATATCAATGAGCACTGGGTACCATATATGCAGAACGAGTCAGCGAAGCAAATTATTTTTACTACATGGTATCTAGTGCGAGCTGATATTCTTCGTTTTGGCAACAAACCATGCCATGATCTGTTTATCTCATGTTTGGGGTCTGCTTCAATAAGTTGTGCCACTCCAGATGCCAAATGTTCCAGCAGTGATTCAGTAGTCTTGCTGACGGCAGACCACGCCATCCTTACCTGGAAGTAGCTTAGCCCTTAATAGTACATCATATCTTGGTTCTTCTGTTATAGGTACTCTGCCCAACAGTAGGCCTATTATACCACTTTCTAATGACTTTATTATAGGGCCCATAGTGGTCTGGCCCATATGATATTTATACACATGCTTTATAGCACTTAAGTTGACCCAAACCTGAGATATATATATATATATATATATATATATATATATATATATATATATATATATGTATTAGCAAGCCCTTTCTAATTGCCTGTGTCATATTGTAGAGAGCATGTGACATTATTATATCTGGTCCTTGAAGTAAGATGTGGCAGTGGGCGGCATGATCCTGATAAGGGAACAGCAGTCCTGAGCCTTTCCATTATCTGGTTACTTGGTGCTGATATTGCAAAGGCAGAGATGATGTGCCATACGGGTGTTAGATTACCCAGACTTGTGGGCCTGCAGGGACAGCACATTGTCAGTGTGGCTGCTTTATACCATGTACTTGGTATATTAAACAGTGCAGGGTGGATGAAGATGTTGCAATAATAATAATGATAATAATAATAATAATAATAATAATAATAATAATAATAATAATAATAATAATAATAATAATAACAATAACAATAGCAAATAATAATAATAATAATAATAATAATAATAATAATAATAATAATAATAATAATAATAACAATAGCAAATAATAATAATAATAATAATAATAATAATAATAATAATAATAACAATAACAATAGCAAATAATAATAATAATAATAATTATAATAATAATAATAATAATAATAATAATAATAATAATAATAATAAAGTGCAGGATGGATGAAGATATTGCAATAACAACAACAACAACAACAAGGAGGAGGAAAGGAATCTGGAAATGCTGGGATAACATATAGTCATTGTGGATGCAGTAGTACCTGCAATGGCCAGCCACCAAGGTGGCTAGTCACATTTGCAATGTACAGAGCTTTTTGCGATGTTAAATGACCTGTGGTGACCAGTCACCTGCCAAACACGGTCAGCGGTCAGTCAAAATCAAATTATTGCAGTCAGCAGTCAGTCAAAACCAAGCTTTTTGTGATCAGTGGTCATTACAAAAAAAAAAAAAAAAAAAGCAAGCCAGTGGTAAACAGCCACTCTAATATTTTGCAGTCACTTCAAATGAAAACTGAGAAAGATTTGATAATACCGGCAAGCTGACACTTGATCAGTTTTCTCTGCTGGAAGCATAAATTTACCTAACTTAATGATAACTTTATTGCTTAAACTTTACAAGTGTTTACTCGCAATGGCGAGGATACATGAACTTATTTTCAGGTACATATAATGATGGAATCTGGTTATTTTTATTGCCAAAGTGGCTGGTTGTCAACCTTTTTACAATGGTTAAAATCTAAACCGCTTTAGCAACCAAATGGAATGCACTGAGCATCAAGAGTATTAGCTCTGCTGACCAAAGTTACCAGAGCTTATGCGACAGCTCATGTCTGTCATAATATAATTATGATTACATAATACATAAAACTGTATGTGGTGACCTACTTTTTGGGTCACCATGACCCAGTTATTATGGAGTTTGGCTCATTTCCAAGTGTATTGTTTTTCTTCAATAGCTTGAAAAGTTATTACCAAATTTGGCCAAACACACCATATATATATAGAAAGCTGGATGTAGGATGCATATTTTGAACGTAACAATTTTTTAATCTGAGTTGAAGGTCAAGGTCAAATGGCCAGTTTGAATATAGGGGTCATCTCCAGAATGCTCTGAATGCCCCACAATTTTTTAGTTAGGCCCATATAACATTTAGAAGTTATAAAGTGTATAAAAATCTTTATGGACATCAATGTTGCCGGTGCCACCTGTAATATTATGTAGTACATAGGTCAAAATTTGAAGTCTTGTGACTGCAATACCATGCACAGTTTTTATATTAGCCCAATACACATGTATAATGTTTAGGACTTGTAGGGTGTATGAAAATCTAGGTCCCTTTCGATATTGGTCGTGCCACCTACAATATTATGCAATACTGGGGTCAAAATATGAAAATCTTGTGAACACTCTAGCATCTTTAATTTTTGGCAGATCGTCACCAATTTGGTTGGATTGTAGGGGAGGTGGAAGTCTAAGTTGCTAATGACACTTTTGGTGTCAACTATAATTTGAGGAAAATTATCAGCCCAAATGTGTTTTGAAGATGCTTTACAAGTTGTTGCAATTTGTTGATACAATGTAGCTGTGCAGATTAGCACTGCCTTTGAAGTCCTGTCAAACACAGGGCCGGGTTGGCCATATTTGCATACCTGTAGTGACCGGTCACCTGCTGTATGTGGTCACTTTTACTTGGCAGAAGGGGTGACCACATAGAGCAGGTACTACTATATACATATATATATCCCTATGGATTAGGCCAGTGACCAAAAATGCAACAAATCTTAAAAGAAGCTGACCTTTTCTGTTTCTCATGGAAACTTGTAGGAAAAGAAATTTGTTTATATGGGACAGTGGTGGCTTATTAAGTGTTGTAGCTGTTTTGGACAGCGTAGTTTAAAGATACTCAAACCAGCACATACAACAGTGCATGAATGATGTCACAAATATTTCATTTAGTACCCAAGCCATTACGACCTCTAGAAGATTGAAAATAATAACAAACTATGATGCTCTTAAAACAATTGATTTGTTGGGATTTATCTCATTTTAGAAGTGACAATTAAATAACGCGAGTGCGATAAAAGGGTGGCCTCTTGTACCATGTATGCAGGGGTCTCCAGCAAACATGTCCACATGCCATTTTTTCGCCATCTGACTTGCTGTACATTGCTTTATTTTCACGTGTATAAATTTTCACGTTTTTTTGTATTTTTAACATTTCACTGCCGTTTTAATTTCACTGTTTAGGATATAATTCCGGGTCAAACAATGTTGAAGTACTGTTTCACTGTGTTTTTATTTTCATGGTTTTGTACCATCAGAAGAATAAGTTAAAATAAGAGTACAACAAAGTTAAAGCAATAAGTGTCAGACTCCAACCTAGGGTAAGCACAAGAGACAGAATCTCACTGAGCAGCATTTTGTAGTAGCAGATAGCGAGAGAGCATAGCAACTGGTCTGGGGAGTGTCACAAAGGGGTTGGGGCCCATCCTGCAAGACCTTTTAGAAATTTGAGGTTCAGTTGGTGCATTGTAGAGCATATTTCATGTCTTAGGAGGCTGAATTAACCCGTTATTTTATGGCAGCCATATTTTCAGAGTTCAGTGAGGGAATGGCTTCACGAGACAGGAAAGAGGGGATTTTCCACATAAGCATGACAGCAGGAGATATATCCTGCTCAAAGTAGGAGAGCAGGAGGTATATCCTGCTCAAAGTAGGAGAGCAGGAGGTATATCCTGCTCAAAGTGGGCGAGCAGGAGGTACATACTGCTCAAAGTAGGAGAGCAGGAGGTATATCCTGCTCAAAGTGGGAGAGCAGGAGGTACATCCTGCTCAAAGTAGGAGAGCAGGAGGTATATCCTGCTCAAAGTGGGAGAGCAGGAGGTATATCCTGCTCAAAGTAGGAGAGCAGGAGATATATCCTGCTCAAAGTAGGAGAGCAGGAGGTATATCCTGCTCAAAGTGGGAGAGCAGGAGGTATATCCTGCTCAAAGTAGGAGAGCAGGAGATATATCCTGCTCAAAGTGGGAGAGCAGGAGATATATCCTGCTCAAAGTGGGAGAGCAGGAGGTACATCCTGCTCAAAGTAGGAGAGCAGGAGATATATCCTGCTCAAAGTAGGAGAGCAGGAGGTATATCCTGCTCAAAGTGGGAGAGCAGGAGGTATATCCTGCTCAAAGTAGGAGAGCAGGAGATATATCCTGCTCAAAGTGGGAGAGCAGGAGATATATCCTGCTCAAAGTGGGAGAGCAGGAGGTACATCCTGCTCAAAGTAGGAGAGCAGGAGGTATATCCTGCTCAAAGTAGGAGAGCAGGAGATATATCCTGCTCAAAGTAGGAGAGCAGGAGATATATCCTGCTCAAAGTAGGAGAGCAGGAGATATATCCTGCTCAAAGTAGGAGAGCAGGAGGTATATCCTGCTCAAAGTAGGAGAGTTGGGAGTATTTGAAGTATGAAATGTTACTTTTAATTGTGCTTAACATTTGGAGCTTCATTTGACTTTTCTTGTCATCAGACAAGTAACACCATTAGTCATCCACTCTCTTTGGCACAAGGGGCACATTGCAGCTGCAGGAAGCAGAGCTGTTGACATAGTTAACCCTTAAAGTACTAGTCACTGCTATAGTTGTTTTCTCATTACCCTTAAACATATAATGGTTAAAGATTCAAATTCCTCGTGAAGATACCTTTCATTCAAATACCAGCAAGCCTGGGCTAAAGCAAAAAGTAGTCTTAGTCAACAGCTTTCCTCGGGACACTTTGCACGCATTGCATGCGAAGTGTCCTGAGGGAAGCTGCTGACTCAATCTTGAATCAGTGCTTTCAGGGTTAACAGGGGATTAACTCATTCCATACTGTGGTCACAGGCCTTGGTCAGTGGTTCTGGCACTGCCTGGCAAGTCATGCCCTAGGGGCAGCTGCAGCATGACTTTGCCAGGCAGTGCTGGAACCACTGACTTAAGACTATAGGCATGCTGGTACTTGAACAAAGGCTGTTTTCATGAAGAATTTAAATATATGCAATTGTCGTCTTAAATCTAGGTAAATATACAGAAAAATCAGGGACTGGTATGGAATGAGTTAAAGCTAGTTCCACTATAATATGTGATCTGGGAGCTCCCACTGGGCCTCAAAGTCCACATTTCAGTACCAGGTCGCCAAGTGGCTAATGTCTTCATTTCCGACTGACTGTCTCTTAGTTAAAACATCTCAAGACTTGGAATGAATTGCTGATTTCTCCTGACAGCTACATCACACACCTAGAGCAAATTTGAAGAAAAAAGAATAAAAAAGAAAAAAAGAAAAAGAAAATCCTGGGAGATGGTAGATTGTGATGCTCATACTCAAACTGTTTGGTGGGTTTTCAGGGGTGGCTGAACCATTTTTTTTGGGGGGGGGGGAGGGGGGCAGTTGTAATTTGTTGGAAGTAACATCCTCCGACAATTCTTCAATTTGCTTTTGTTGTTTGTGGAAAAAATAAGGATGATTTCACTGGATTACCTGCATGTCTCTGACTGCTGAATTTACATCAAGTCAGCTTTAAAAGGATATATACCAAGAAGGTTTATCTTCTTTTCAACTTAGTTTTTAATGAAATATCTATTCCATGCATACTGTAAAATCAATGTGTTTTACATTTGCTGTGGAAATGTTCTGTCTGCCCAGCTTGACATCCATTATCGCCCACTCACCTGAGTAACTGTTTCTCCTGTCATCCTCTAGCAGGCCTCGTCCAGGCACTTACCTTGCAGAAATAAGCTTTATAGTGAACAGTTTAATTTGCCATTAAATTATTTCCAGTTCAGGTCCGTTTATCTGGCCCAAATGAATGATTTCTTCAGTATGATGATACCCTTATTCCAATGTTATAGATGCTAGCTTGTAACTCCACCATAAATTCTGTATTTTTATAAATGCTAGCCTGTAACTCTTCCATAAATTCTGTATTTTTATAGATGCTAGCCCCAAACTCCTCCATGAATTCTGAATTTTTATAGATGCTAGCCCATAACTCCTCCATAAATTCTGTATTTTTTTTTTTTATCAGTTTCGGGTAAATTGAAACTCCTTTCATGAAATACATTTATGAAAATCATATATGACACGTTATTGTGTAATTTTCAATTAATTGGTTGTCCACAACGTACTGTACATCATACCAGTGTTGTTTTCCTTCAAATCAAGGACCCAACGATCTCTGATTGCATTTTCTGTTTGTTTTCTTTTTACACCATGTGTGAGGCAAGGTCATCCATGAAGTTTTGGCTTCCCCCTGACATCAGTTGTTATACACCCTCATCAAAGTTCACATAACATACATTGTTGCTCTTTTATCATACGGCAAGTTAAGAATAGTCTTAAGATTCAGATTTTGTGTCAGTGGTGGTCCCTGTCTTGAGAGACTGTCCAAGTGAGACCGTGTCTTCAAAGACCATCTTTTCAGGATACTGTGTACAGAGTAAACTCCTGTGAAAGACTACCTTTCTTGAGAGATGTTAATTGGGTCATCCTAAGAGGTGGTCTGTCAAGCCAGGTTTGACTGTATTTCACTGGGGGATCGGGGGTGGGGGTGGAGGAAGGCTCCCATTATGGACCCACTCTTTTTTCGATCCACAAAATTCATTTTCCATCAAAGAAAGTTGTGTTTATATTCACTGTTTTTTTTACTCCCTGAAGCCCCACTGGGGACCCAGCACCCACCCTTTCCGAAAAATCTGGATCTCCCCCTGTATTTAAATGCATTTAAACCATATTGAGGTGAAGTTCAAGTCACTAGATTTATGAGTCATTGTGACCTAGTTTTGCCGGCTAGCGGATTTAATGAGTACACAAGTAACAGGTTGAAGATACAGTTTAGCTTTCAGGTCAACATTCATGGCAACTCAGACAATATTTGTATACATGTAGTTGTCACGCTTTCAGGAGCACTCCAAGGGAAAACCAGCTGCCTTTTAAAGCCACCTGTATCAGGTCCTTAGTGCAATCTTTTCCACCTTCTCTTTGAGGTCCATTGAGAAAGCATCTACTTTATGTGATTCCTTTTGGACCTGCCTTAGGGGTGGTCTCTGTAGAGAGTGAATTTTGATACCGACTGTATTTGATTAACCCTTCCTCTATGAAACCGGCCAAAACCAGCTGGGGGTCAAATGTCGTCTGCTTCAGTATTTTCAATGAGTTTCAACAGTAATGAAAAACAGTTTTATTGAGAATTGTAGATAAGTCCTATCAAGATTACATGCCCCAGGTCAACAGCTTTCCTTGGCAGGGTTTTGGCACTTAGTGACCAACCCAAGCAAAGGAAAGCTGTTGACGCAAGAGGGAGTGGTTTAAGGTAGCGCTGTAACCAAGAAAAGTGGCAGAGTTAAACAGTTATTGACCTATGACATCTGCTGCACATTCAGTCTTGTCACAAAGCTCATCAGCAAACAACATACAACATTATACCAAGGGAGAATATTTCTGTCACACATGCTGTTGACTCAATCATAAATCAGTACTTTTAGGGTAAAGATGACTCTGGGCATGGGAAAAATATTTCAGTAACTGGAACATTTGTATCTAGTACATGTTTATATAGCACCAATTAATCTATGCCTGGGTGCGGAATGAAAGGTGTGCTGGCATAAATATATAATATATATAAATTTTTCACTTCACCTATACTGGGGGATTCTGCTGATTTTCCAGTGATTAAAGAGAGATGGATGGAAAAGGTTCAGTTTCAGATATATTTGTTTAACTCATTTTATACCAGTCCGTGATTTTTCCGTATATTTACATAGATTTAAGATGATAATTGCATATTCAAATTCTTCATGAAAAGAGCTTTCATTCAAGTACTAACATGCCTATTGTCTTAAATCAGTGGTTCTGGCACTGCCTGGCAAGTCATGCTGCAGGTGTCACAAGGGCAGCTGCAGCATGACTTGCCAGGCAGTACCAGAACCACTGACCAAGGCCTGAGACCTTAGTATGGAATGAGTTAAACCTGTCTATTTATAGTGAAATCTTCAACAAAGGAGTGGCTGATGTTTCAGATACATGTTTATTTGTGGACAACACACATATGCATAATTGATTATTCCCTAAGTGCAGGGCAGATAGGGTCTATAGATCTATGTTAAAATAAAATTTTGTTCATGTTATATTTAAAACAAGACAGCCTATATTCAAGAATTCATTTGTATAATAGGTCACAATGAAATACATTTTGCAGGATAATATGGATGGATACAATAGGAAAATGCTGTATGAAATCATGGCCTGTCCCCCAGCCTCCTGTCATGTGACTAGCCCCCGTCATGTGACTGTCATGAAGGCCAGCATGGGGGGAATAAAGAGTTTTCCCCTTCTGGTGTTCTAGACATTTTTATTGACCATACATGCATACATGCAGCCCCTTTATTCTTTCCACTTGGTACTGTTACTTCTGAATTTATTTATTTTATTTCCGTACCTGTACTAGGACCGAATTATCACCTAGACCTGCATATTTTGACCCCCACTACCCCCTTCCAGCATGTGCATTGAAATGCATGTGCAGCATAGGCGTGTGCTGGAGCTGTACTGGGGAGGCATGTATCACTTGCACGTACACCATCCACCACGGTCCCGGGGGCCAGTGTCACATTCACTACATTACCAACCATCTGAATTCAACCAGATGGCACTCAAACAAATGACTGAGATTTGCAGATGAAACTGAATTTCTCATTTCATTGACTGAATTTCACAGAGTTTTATTTACTGGGACTGTATTTTTAAGTGTATAATTAACACAACGTAAGATTCAAGAGAAGTGTGAGTATAATATCTTTGTGATGTTTTTCTCTTGTCTTCATGTTGATGCATCTGTGATATTCTGTATGGGCCTCGATATTTGTGGAAGTATAATGTATGGCTGTATATTTCTGCTTGCACGTGCAGTTTATGTGTTTACAGTTCAGGTGAATTATTCACATGCTGGTGAATATGAAATGGGTTTGCTTGAGTGTATGACAAAATAAATTCTTTATAAGTATTAATATTGCTGAGGTATTTAATTTAACAATTTTTCCCAAACGGAACCCCTTGAGAAAATAAAAACAGGAAAATTATGTACAATAAAGAGAAAACTGCTGTGAATTGGGAAAATCAAAACTGGGAAATTTTTGCTTTGCACAAAACCAGTAAATTTCACACTAGGGAATATTTGCACTGATACTGTAGACTGATATATATAAATATATATATATATATATATATATATATATAAATATATATATAGCACAAAACCAGTAAATTTCACACAAGGGAATATTTGCACTGATACTGTAGACTGATATATATATATATATATATATATGCCAGATACTGGCTGAAACATTTACAGTTGTGTGGACCAGCTTGCTGTTCAGTTAGACCTATTAAGGACAGTATGTAATAGAGGGCTGAATCAGCCATCATTCTTAATAAAAACAGGGCGCCATTGCCCCTGAGGAAGGGACACCCGAAACATGGGCAGAGGCTCGGCCTTCATTCATTTTATGTACTGCGTTATTGAAATTTTTTTCGAGTCCTCTGTTGGTACTAGTTAAACATTTGATGTCTACATTTTTTCTCGTACCGATGCATCTTTGCGGATCCAGTTGACTCATGGGACTTTTCAGCTAGTTTCATATACACGCGTTGTCCACCTGTAGTTTTACGGAGAAAGAAAGTTAGATTGTCTAATTTTACACCAATTTAGCTTGATTCACAGGTTTTCAAGTCTTCAAGGGACACAGTGAAACAAATTTCCTTTTTTCTTTCCTCCCTCCCTCCCACCTAGGGGATGCATATAGTGTTTAGTCCCATCATCTGCCATCTCCGATGCCACATATTTTATTTTCCTTATATTTCTGTCCTTTCATGCCCTATTACCTTCTAATTAGGCACAGATAATCTATGGATCTGGGAAATTGTTCCCATATAACAATATGTAACCTTGAGGTCAAAGGTCAAGGTCAAATCCTTGTTGCATTTTTCTGCTGATTCAGCAGTTTTTACATATTGGCTTATACCTTCTTAATGGTGCATCGTAGGCCCAAGGTTACTATTAAACATTAATAGGAATGTACCTATGGGCTTTCAATTTCTATGGTTTATGTTAAACCTGGGTGACCTTGAAAGTTCAAGCCGCATATATTCCTGTTGATTACTATGTACATTTAAGTCAATGGGGATTGTAATGCTTATTCACATTTTCAACTTCTGCTCCAAAACAATTGGCTGGATTCACTCCAAACTTGATGGGGATGTACATTGGGTAGGTATCTACCAACTCTGTTCAAATGGTCATGCCCTCTTAGTGGGGTAGCCTGAGAGAGGTACCTACTTGGGGGATGGATAATGTTTTTGCACGAAAAACTTGCTTCTAATTTCAATTTAGCCTTTTGACAGAAATGCATTTTGGGACTTGGTAGTAGTAGTAGTAGTAGTAGTAGTAGTAGTAGTAGTATGATGATGATGATGATGGACCTACATGTACCAAGTGCAAATAATGTCAGGTTGAGGCAAAACAGGTGGATATGCGAACCTGTGACTTCCAACCCCTACTCCACACCCCCACCCTCACTGACAACCTTGTGTCAAACCATATATAGTAACATCCATTCACAGTCTTTTCCATTCAAAGTATTAAGAAAATGACACTTTTCTAACTTAAATCTTGCTGCCAGGTTAATTAACAGACATTTCTTAGTCATTGGATAATGAATGGCTTCGTAAAAAGATGGTTCAAAACCTTTTGTGGTTTTTAACTTTTTTTTCTTGGGGGGGGGGGTACAGTTATGGATTACAAGGTAACTCACTGTATCAAATCCTCTTACTCATGGTGATGCTGGGCAAAAAAACCCCGTGTTTAATATGATGTAATAGCTGCATGTATTTTACGTAGGCCTATTGTATTCCACTAGCAAAGTCAGCAGATTGGATGCGAAAAGCCTGTGTATAGAAATATTTAAAATTGAAATTCCAGGTTTTCGTGGGTGTCGTGTTATACATGACAGAGGAGTGGATACTATTTATGATTACTGCTTCATGGGAAGAAAAAAAAATCTCTTCCCGCTTCTCATTTGTTTGGCAGAGTAATTTATACCAAACCAACATGCTGTTAACTCAGTCCATACTATGTTGACAGGCAGTGCCAGAACCACTGGCATGACTTGCCAGGCAGTGCCAGAACCACTGACTTAAGACTATAGGCATGTTGGTACTTGAACGAAAGCTCTTTTCATGAAGAATTCAAATATGCAATTGTTGTCTTAAATCCAGGTAAATATACAGAAAAATCAGGGACTGGTATGGAATGAGTTAAGAGCAGGTCAATTGAGTGTGTTATGAAGGTACATGTGCCAGCCAGTACAATTGATTGCTGACATGAAGTGGAATGCTACAGCTTACATCACTGGCTAAGTATAGTGCTGAGGGCGTAGGGTCTAGCCTGGTTTATAAGAGTATCAACCTTATAGCTATGTGTACAAGCAATTGCCTTTTTACAGGAGGTCTTGTACCATATTGGCTGCCTGGAGAAGTGGCTTCTGCAGAGGCCCATGTGGCCTCTCTCAAGA
>OZ026617.1:7429059-7461559 GCA_964020975.1 Hermodice carunculata
AGTTGTTGGTCAAAGTTCAAGGCAAGCTGTTGATCTGGGTCATGTTATCTTGATATGGCTCACAAGCAATTCTCATTCAAATTGCTTCTATTACTGTTGAAATAGTCAAAAATAATGAAGTAGACAACAGTTGAACAGCAGCCAGTTTTAGCTGCTTTAAGGGGGAGGTTTAATATTGTATCCAACCTGTCTTAAAAAAAGCAGGAATTTTGTGAAAGATACTATGGCACAGTTTACGTGTACCTGCACTGAAATCAGTACGACCTTGTCCGGAATTTGAGACAAGGTATACATCATGACATTGCATGAGCACAGTAATACGTATGCATTACCAAGGTGCCATCAAGAGTATCCTTATTGGAAGGCAGATTTCCGTGTATTTCCAGGAAGACATTTTTTCCCACGTGGTTGACGCAGTATTAATGCTTAACAACGAAGCTCGTTTGAATTTCCTGACGTGAATTCTAGGTCCCTTTTATGGAGCGTCACTGAATCTTGTTTACTTTTTATATCTGGTTGAGTGTGGTATTGGAGGCTGATATGACGAAGGTGGGCAAATATTGATTGCTATGTCAGCCTGAGTGGGATGTAAGTAACCTTTTCCCATGACAATGAAGCTTCTAAGTAATGGCGTCAACTACATCTCGGCACATTTACATCCAAAGGTCAATCTGCCATTCAGGTCAGCAGATAAAAAATCAGTAATTGGATCAACAACGTGACATATAAAGATTCATATATATATTAAGTAGATATACGTATATATATATTTATATATATGTAAAGGTTGGCTTGTACCTTTAAGTGTTTCTTCCATGTGATAGTCATTCACACATGTACATGCAGTCAGTCTTGAAGGCTCGGAAAACGTGAAGCCATAACCCAACAGTGGACACCACAGGATATATCTTCACATCATAACAAATTTTAGGAAATTCAGAGAAAAAATGATTGGTGCCGTGGAACATACAGATTGTGATTTACTTATTTGTGAAGAAGACCAGGGGTAAGAGTACTATATACTTGTTGATCACTTATTGTAGCCATGACTGGAGGCATCACTGAAGTTTTTTCCTTTAAATGATAGTGTGGGGCTGGGCAGGTAAAGTGTATGGGACTGAACTCCCTCACTCACTTGCTAGCTTTCTAGAAGTTGGATCGTTCACTGGTGGAAGAAAGTTTACTCTGCCAAGATGGTACATACATGTCCTTGAAGCCAGACATGAACTTGGGAGTACTATTCAAGGCTATTCACTGCTGATGAATTTCTCTCCCATACCCTACATTGATGTTTCACTCACTCACTCACTCACTCACTCACTCACTCACTCACTCACTCACTCACTCACTCACTCACTCACTGTAGTAAATTATATTTATATATACATGAGAAAGTTGAATCAATTTAGATGACTTAAAATGAATTAAAACAACAACTAATGAATTGATTTCTACCACAGATCCATCCGTGCTGGCAAAATTTCTTTCAGCCTATATCCTGTGTGTCACTTGCCCTCTGATGTGTTCTGCATGGTCAGCCCATGCCACTGACAGGCAAGTTGTTGGATAAAATGTGTACCAGTACCCAGACAAGAGTCCTGATTCCTCTACATCAGTATAACTAGTGAATACACTCATTGACAGTTGCTACAGTTTAAGCTGTGGATCCAGCCATTTAAAGTCTTCTTACTGAAGCAGAATTTAGAGTCATCACAAGAGGAAAGATTTGAAGTTTCTGCTTGTTTAGATGGGAGTTTTCTTGTTAGCTCTACTGACCTAAGGTCACAGAGCTTACGCGACTGCTCACGTGTGTATTTTCCGTCTGCCTGTGCTTCCATCTGTCTTGTCTTCTGTCTGTAAACTTTTGCTCCTTAGCGCGATACCATCCACAGTTTTCAAGTAAACCCAGTATAACTTTCAAGGCTTATAGGGTGCATGAAAATCCAGGTCAAGTTCATTTTTGATAGCACCACCTACAGTATTATGTAATTTATGGGTCAAAATCTGAAAATCTTGTGAACGCTCCAGCATCTTTAATTTTTGGTGGCTGTCCATGCAATGTGGTGGGATTATGGGAGACCTTTATATCTCGATCAAGGTTGATACTAGTGGTGCCACCTGTAGTTGTACAAAAATTAATCGGCAAAATGTGCTGAAACTGATATAAATTCATTATTTCAGCAAGGAATGCAGCTAGTCCTACCAAATTTATAGGATATGTATCATGGCTAAAACTAGAATGTTACACATTATGGATGACCTTGACCTACTTGTTCAAGTTCACCAGAACTATAAAGTTGATAGAGGTGAGTGGTGGGCCTTGTACATTCAATTGCGGTTATGATGTAAATAAAACATTACATGTTTATTATAGAGACAAATCCTAGTTGTGCATGAATTACTGGTGGCGCTACTGTTGTATTTTATGGAGAATTTGCATAATAGATGGTATACACATCAAATTCATTATTTTCACAATGTCCTGTTTTTACATTACAAAATTTACGCGAAAGATACCTTGGGTCAAGACTCTTAATTTGTTTCAAAATGAATGACTGTGACCTATTTTTCAAGATCACTGGGCAACACATATGCATAAAAGTGAGTTTTAAATGCAACAACTACAAGTTTCAGTGTGGACACATATAAATTTTCAGAGCTAGAAGCAGATAAAAAACAAAAAAAAGCCAAATATGATATTGGTGGTGCCACCTATGATATGTAATATAGGGGTCAAAATGTGAAAATCTTCTGAATGTTTTGACATCTTTAATATTTTATGGATCTTGATGAAATTTGGTTTGATGGTGGGGGAGGTCAAAATTTTGGATCAAGGATATGGTGGCGCAGGCTTATATGTTAGCAGAGCACCAGGCCTATGGGCCTTTTGTTTGTCCAAGGCAACAGGATATTGACCTGAGTCATAAAACTTGGCTCTCTCTTTGGACCCAGTGTAGATTATGACTTTTAGTTATGGCCACATCATCACTGCTGTTCACGCAATTTAAGCCACTGCCAGGAGAGACCACATGGTTTTTGTGACCACACTTCTGATGGCACAATGTAAGACCACCTGCTATATATGACCATTTTGAGGTGGCAGAAGGGATGGTCTGAAATTACTGGTAGCCTTATATACAGCAGTACCTGCTAAACCACTGCTGTAGCCAGGAAAATCATATCATTGGTGGTCTTTAAATACAGGTAAATTTATTATTGAAATTAGTCCCATGACAGGTGGCCTTAAAAATGTACACAGTATGGCCAGAGAACCTCATGTTGTACGTGTCATCTTGATGGACTATTAGGCAGTTCGGGTCAAGCAGATGCATTTACAAATACAAATATTTTCATACACCCACAATGACCGCTCCCTGTACTGCCCACATACATATATATGAATCCATAATCTACACAGTTCCTGTTTGTATTATTTTTTTAAAAAATCAATATATATCTAAATATAGATTTTTCGAAATTAAAATAAGTCTCATGAATCTAGCATGTGTATTTGCTTTTCTCTTTTTTTTTTATGTCTCCGCCCACAGGGGTGGAGTCACGGTGCTCGGTGTTTGGTTCATTGTGGCACGCTGTTGCTGTCGTCATTACACATATTCTTTTGACCCAGTCAGCTGGATAGGTTGCTATCAATAACGTTGAGTTGTAACAGGTATCAGCGTGGACAGGTGTCCCAGAAGTCTTCCATACCTCATGTGGTGTTATATCTCATTATAGTATGTGTGGGAACAGCGCATGTGTACTGCATGGCAGAGTTTGTATTTTGGCTATGGTTTGTCCAAATGTACATTGTACGAAGTGTACGGACCCTTGTTGCCTTATGACCTGTGAAAACATGCAGCTTTATGGCGTAAAAAATATTGGCAAACCTTTTCCCCATGAATCAAGGATGTTTAAGTCTGAGTCAACAGCTTTCATTGGTGTAGATTACAGCAAACCCATGTCAAGGAAGGCATGGGGAATAGTCTCTGAGTCTCCACTACAGTTCACATTCAAGCTCTTTTTCATAATGGATCCACCCAAGGGGGAGGGGGTGAAACTATTATGTTTCCTTGTTTTCTGGCTGTTTGTCTGCCGGTCAACCCATCCGTCTGTCTCCCCTGTACATCCATCCATATTTCTGTTTTTTTTTCACCATTTGTTTGTGAACACAATATCTCAAGAGTTACTGACTACCTGTGAAATTCAAATTTACCTCTTTTGTACTTTGACACCATTTCTTTACTTCATTATATTTTGATGACCTTGACCTTGTTTTCAAGGTCACATGATCCATCAGTCAATGCTTTGCAATGAAGTGCCTCTTTATACTTTCTCTTCTAACCAATAAGGGGCAAATAGTCACTGCTTTTTCTGTGCGTGCATGTGCGCATCTGCTCAGAGTAATATGGGCTAGAATCACAAAGCTTGGCACGTATCTCTTTCTGGAGACAACGATGTGCCATGCAGATAAAAAAAGGGTCACAAGGTCAAGGGTCTAGGTCACAGCAACATATCCTTCGCATTGTGTCCGGGCTGTAATTCTTTTGATCTTTAACTAAGTCTTATTAAACTTGACAAAGAGGTATTTCAGGAGACAGGGGTGTGTTATGCATAAAACTAGATCACAAGGTCAAATATCTAAGTGACCATGACATATTCTTCTTATATCATGCCTGGGCTGTAATTACTCTCATCTATAACTTACATTCATGAAACTTTAACTTCTATCTGGAGACTATCATGTGTCTTGCAAAAAAGTATGTCAAATACATGTGCCTAGGTTACAGTGACATATCCTCATATAGTGTCTGGGCTACGATTCTTTTCATCTTAAACTTAGTTTCATGAACATTTTGACCTAATGGTGTGTCATGTAACAAAACTAGGTCATTAGGTCAAGTATCTGGGTCACAGTGATACAATCATATAAAATTGCAGTACGTTTGTGTTTGCCCTGTTATTTTTATAATATGTGACTTAGTTTCATGAAACATATATACAGTTGCAACTTCACCCAGCCTGCAACAAAAAAAAAAAATAGGTCATTAGGTCAAGCATATGGGTCCAAAGTGATAGATTCATATAAAATTATGTCGGTGCTTTAACCACTAATTTTATGATATGTGACTTAGTTTCATGAATCATTATACAGTTGTAACTTGGCCTAGGGTGTGTTGCATATAACAAGAGTAGGTCACTAGGTCAAGTATATGGGTCAAAAGTGAGGTATCCGTATAAAATTACGTCTGGCCTATGATTATGCCCTACTTGTACTAAAAATTCAGTTTTTCTTAAATTAAAAAAAAAAAAAAATCACTGGATTGAATTCTGTAGTAAGTGTAATTGCTTGTGGCATTGTAAATTAAGATGTATCATTATCACAGAACTCTGCAAAAACCATATCTGCTCCAGGAAATCTTTGCATCAGCCCAGCATGCTATCATTGAAATTAATACAGTATATATATATATATATATATATATATATATATATATATATATATATATATATATATATATATATATATACATATATACATATATAAATACATTTATATACATATATATACACATATATATACATATATACACACACACACACACACATATATATATATACACATGTACACTGTATGTAAGTTTGTACTTGTGTAAAGGTATACCATTTCTATGTTCTGTGTAGGAATGTATCTCTTCGCTGCATCATTCTGCATACGTGTGGAAATATATATATTTTGCTATACTTTGCATAAATGTAAACAAGGAATGCAACAGGTATAATTAATAATTCAGAAATTTCTACACTGATAAGTTAAGCTAAAAAGAGTTCATGCAGATAAACAAACGTAACAGTGAGGACGAGAGAGTCTATGAAATATATGATACAAACCCAGAAGCCTTTATAAAGGGCTGTATGCCTTTAAGCCTCTTCTCATGTGCCACCTAAGACAATGTTCTGTTGTTTTTTTAAATCATCAATTACAGTACCCCAGTTGCTGAGAAAATCACACTGAAATAAGTGTCAGTTATAAGTCAATATCTGGAATATCATAGCAATGTTACCACTAAATTGGTTTAAAAATATCAGAAGTTAAGTCCAATGACTTTTTTGAGACTTTTCAAATTAAGAAAAATGGAGGGGGGGGGGGTGTCACTTGAATGGGCTGGGTCATTAAAAAGCCATGATATTGCTGGTCAGCTTGCACTCAACATTTGTTTGCACCTAAGTATGGAAGCTTTTGCTAGGTGGAAGAACAAGCAGTTGTCCAGATGTCAACATTGAGAGCTGGAACATTGCTTGCTGACTGACACTGATTTACATGATACGCACTCAAGTCATTTGATATTTGATCTACAATGGATTTGATTTTAGAGTGGCTGCATGTATGTTTTGTTGGGAATGATTTTGCCTGAATTCTGATACCCCTCCATGTATGGTATATTGTAGTGGGTACGTTTTGTTGTGCAGTACATTTCAGGTGGTTCTATCTGTGGGTCATACCACACCGTATTGTCAACATCTCTATTGTCTACCGCAGTCAGTCGTCATTAGAGAACGGTGGTGTGTGGTGACCTCCAGGATCCCACAAAGGTCATATTAACATGATATATATATATATATATATATATATATATATATATATATATGTATATTCTACCTGTATCTTTGTGCTCAAGCCCAGCAGGGTATAACTCCTGACTACCTGATTCGAATGTACATCATACAGAAGACAGTGCTTGGGATGTAGATTATGATTATGCAGTTTTACATACAAATTTTAGAATATTTTGTAATCTGTATCCCCCTGGCCTTATCGGTTAACATGGTATTGTCACAGTCATCTCTCTTCATGTCTCTCTCTGTTAGCATTGCAGACGCAGTAACTTTTGAACAAAATGAGCTATTATCATGAAACAAGTAATACGAAAGTATTGGAAGCTTGGCCAAGTTTGACATTCAACAACCTTGAACTATTTTCAAGGTCATCAGGGGTCATATTTTTATGCTCCCAGACACAATGACTTGTCAAGAAATGGGGCGCATCATGAGCCTTGTACTGCTGGAACATTTCAGTAGAATCTTGAATGAATTCAATATCCAGTGACCTAGCCTTATTTTCAAGGTCACCAGGGGTCATTATATTTTTAACCCTTGCAGAAGCAATGCTGGCTAATGGGGTCTTAAGTCGTTCTGACCATTTGGATAAAAGTTTGATGATGTGTATATGGGTACCTACCAGCTAATACTGTATTCTGCTTGCCTGGTGCACTGGACCTCTAAAGTGTCCCTTTCTTGTGATAAATTTCCCAACTGTCTCGAGGGACATAAAATGGATGATGTGATAGATATCATTTCTTTTGCTAATTATTTATTTATTTATGGTGATATCAATGACCCCCTATCATCAGATAGAGGGTCCTTGGTGATATACTGTATGGGAAAGTACAAGTTCCATCTTTATGGTAGCCCTGTTTACTCCCCCCCCCCACCCCCACCTTTCTAAAAGACAATTAAACTAAATATGTTTTGAATGTGTTTTGTGTTGATACTTTTTATCATCCAGTCCCATATTTTATGGGCCCTGCCATGACATATAGATTTTGAAATGGCCCCGGTCGGTGTCAGTTTGATACCTTGCTCTAGATCCAAGCCAGGTCAGGGGGTCAATCTGGGACAAGGATATTACAATCATTGATCCAGTCCCTGGTGTATCAGCGTAAACCAGCAGGGCTAGAAACTGATCAATATTCATTTTTTATAGCAGTCACAGAAGGTGGATGTTTATATCATGATACACAATGGCATTTCATGTTTTGCATGGTGAATTTCCTTATTTTTTTTTTAATGACCTGACGCAGAGCAGAATTGATAAGTTGGCAGAGATGCTAGCACTTTTGAGCAGTAGGTTTGTGGGATAAAACGGCTGAACTTTTGAACTTCACAAGGGAAATAATCATCCATTGAATCCATAAAGAAGCCACTTAGTTCCCTGCATGTATAATATTACATAGTGCTACTGGTCACATGTAAGTATTTTTTACAGGTGTTTTGCTGTGATTTGAATCCAACGACACGAGTGGGTTCCTATAATATGTATAACCTTTCTGTGGTTCGTGAGTGGCCTGTGCTGCCACCCATGCAAACATGAAACAGTTTCGTGGAGCTTTGGATCGCTCACCTGCTGAATAGTTTCTGCAGTAACCTTGTGTATTCAGCTCTATAGTGACCGTCTCATGGCAAAGTATGGGGGTGTACAGTTGGCGAATGAAGCCATCATTATCTATGGGATGACCCTGAGGTCAGCTGGGGCAACAGGCATAGTATAAAAGTTAAAAGAAAAATGCTCTTTCATGGCTAATAGCATGGGCAAAAAAATTAATTATGGTTCAGCATTTCAGGCATTGCTAATCATGTTATAAAAATGCATGTCAGGTATCCAGAGAACTTAAATTTGGCCATGACACATTGGGCAAATAAACATTGGTGGTGTCCCCCACCCCCCACCCCGAGGGAATAAAAAAAGTTAAAAATTTTAGCCATTATCATATACAGCTGAACTTGATTCAAAACCCCCTCCATGTGTAGACTTGACCTGTTTTTTGTTGCACCATGAAGCACCCCCAGAGCCAATCAAGGAATAAGTGTGACCAGAGAAATAGGTCACCTTTCAGCTGCATGTGTAGGCTATGAAGGGTTTTTGAGTGATGACAATTGAGCCATCACTCAAAGCCCCTAGGTTTGATGAGGAACAAAACAGACAGTTGCTGCGATCACTGCTCTGTATGTGTTACCAATTGGCCAGAACAATATAATATTGCCACGTCACAATGTGTTATGTTGATAATTAATCCTAGTGCTGCGGGGCCCGTGTTTATACAGTCCAAATTGCCGGTTGAAAAAAAAATTCAGCAAGACTAGGGTTAACACCACCTTTGTAAAGGGTCCATTTGTATGTTAAATGCCAACAGTTTACAGTCCTTTTTTTTGTGTACCCCTAATTATATTCTATCCACATTAAGACCACTGGCTTGTGAACAATTTTATGTGGCTGTGCAATGGAGATTCTACCAGGTAATTGTCTACTGTCACTGATAAATTGAAAGGGAAATCTACCTTCTTTCAGAAATTAAAACAAGAACCATACAATGTCATACCAAAATCTTATAACTGTTTCAGTGGCACATTTTGGACTGAGTCAGCAGCTATCCGGGGAACACTTTTGGTGCATTGAATCAGGTTTCGTGTTACTGCTTTGCTGGTCATGTAGGTACATTGTCCGGCAGGACAGGTGAGAACTATAATATGCTGAGGAAGTGCAACGATATGACCTTGGACAGAGCACAATACATACATGTATATAAAGCTGGCATCCAGGTAGTGTTTCATATTTCAATGAAAAAAGTTGATGGCGCGAGATTAATATAGAATAAATTCACCCATGTGATACGTGTGTGTGTTAAAACCTGTTCATCAAATTTAAATTTGCTGATTCTTTAGACTGAAAAATACTAATATGTAAAATAGAATTTATAGCTACAATCTGCTCCCTGCATGATTGTCATGGATGCACCCTAGTGGAGATGTTGTAAACTAATAAGACTGAATCATCCTTTACTGTGAATCAACCAATAGGCTGCTTTAATGGCTCAGTGGGACAGCTGTTGCATCAGTATTTATGGGGACTCCCCATGTCAAAGTTTTGGTTGCTGTGGCAACAGTCTCAGCAATACTGACAGAGACTAATTAAGTCCCCTGTCTCCTGGTGTAGGATTTATGAGCTGGGCTAGGTATTGATTTTACTACAGCGGGTTTACTAAGGAAGACACACATTTCTGATACACAAATGTAAATATTTTCATTTGAGTTTCAGAGTCTAGTTTTATGGAATGTATGTAGTGTGTGGTTTACTGCCCGATGAAATTAATGCTGGAATTTTTGTCCACTGAGACAGAGGATTAATTTTGTTGGAGCTCAGATTTTTCCTGGTTCCCCGTTTTGAATTGTCTCAACTCTGTGCTGTGATTGGGTAGTAACAACATGGCAAATGCATTATACACCCATCAAGCAAAGCAGTCCCCAGCCAGAGGGAAGGGCCGTGATCAGATTCAGGTGACAGTCAAGAGTAATTACGTGCTGTACTTTCACAGCATATTAATTCGTTTACCAATGTCTGGCCACACAAGGAGCTGTAGATATAATAGTAGGAGCTTCCCAGATATTGGGGACTAAACGAGGGAAATTGAATATATCTAGCATTGGGTGATATGTTTTGGAATGGGTGGCTGATTTAAGAATGGAGTTGAAGAGAACCAGTAACTTGCACGTTTTGATTGTAACAAATGGGAAACCGGTATTTTGTACATCCACAGGAATATTACATCATCACCAGAGAATGATTATACTGTCGTTGCCTGCCCATCTGCCTCGATTTCATATCTTGTATAATAGTGTAGAGACAATGACATAACGTTTGATTTGTCATTGCTGTGTTATGTCCACAAATTTGTTGATCTCAGGGAATTTTCATATGGATTATCTCGTTTCGTGTTACGTTGGTAAAGGCTGTCTGGTCACTCCACAGCTGCCACCAGGGCAGATAGGCCATGGCATACTGCAGTGTACTATAGTCCTACCAGGAAAGGTCTAGGTTCAAGAGCCTCGGACCTCCTTGGAATGTGAATGATCAAAAACCAGGCTAAAAATTTCAAAATTTTCATCTTTGTCACCGTATTTTACATTTTTTTTTTTCCCAAAGTTAAAGGGTTATTACATTGTAATTTTGCGGCCCAGGTACGTATAGTATTGTATGTTGAAATTGCGGACTGCAGATTTGGCACACTGTTATGGCTACATGAATGAAAGCAGTCAATGGAGGGAGTAGGGAGAATGGTGAATATGTACTTCTTATTTATTCACAACTAAATATCAGGGAAAGCCTATCAATATTTTTGTATGAGTTCAGCCCCCTTCTTCAACTATAACCACCTCTGAGGCCCAAAAAAATTATTTAGAACAATGGGGATCAATTCTATATCCTGATTTGTTCCATGTTGTGCACATATATTATAATGCCCCTGAGATTTAATGGAGAATGTGCATGTAAAATCCCCAACCTGTATTTGACCATGTATTGGTAATCAGCTCGCCAGCTGTGACTGCATTGAAAAGGACCTCAAATAGGAGCAATGCATATCAAGTTCCCACCAAAATTTCTATTCCTGTTGCTAGGCAACAATGACAGTCATGTCATGATACAGGTACTGTATATTGCTTTAGTTTTGGGTGCTTTAATTTGTATGGTTTTCATATTTTCAATGTTTCATTGTAAGTTTAATTTCATTATTTTGATTATAATTCCTGTTCAAGCAATATTAAAATGCTGTTTCACTGTGGTCCCCCCCTCCCCACCCCCAGTTTTGTCCCATCAGCAAAGTAAATGGAAATAAGAATACAGCAAAATTAAAACAATTTACAGTATATTGATGAATGTACCAAAGGTGTTACCAAGGAACCTGCAGTAGGCCGTCCCACTGTAGCAGCCTTGATGTTATATTTATGTTTGTAGTAATAACACTGGCTCAAAGAGATGGCGATTTCCTGCTTTATGATGCATGTTTATATAATCTGACTTTTTCAAAACAAGTGATCATTCGAGTTGTTTGTTTTTGCAGTGGCAGAACATTTTGCCCTCTTTGATAAAGAGATCTGCCCATACAGAGGGTACTTCCTTTTTTGAGTGACACAGGTCAAAGCAATACCGCAGTTAATATGAATGTCCCCTATTCCTAGGATTGTACCAGGACAACCACCGTGTTAAAAGCCTGATGTTTTTTGTGTCTCCCAGCACAAACCTTAGAATTTCCATCATATACCCCTTTTAGTCTCACTCTATGTACTCTCCATGTGAAAAATGAGGCTTCTATATTGAAATTGACAAATATTATTGAAAAAGAAAATTGTATGTTTGTGGTAATTCACAGAATCTTTGGTCGGGCTGTAACAGAATGGAGCAACTGGTGGGCTTTGGGGGATATACTTCAAATGAGACTGGGATCTCTTGCGAAGTTATTCACCAGTTTATAGTCAGGGTTTGTCATGTTGTCAGTGATGACACTCGCATGCAGTCAGTCCCTATAGGATGCAGATCAGCTGTCACAAAATTTTAATAAATGATCTTCCTGCAGCCAACAAAAAAAAAAAAAAAGGAAGGCAAAAACACCCCAGACACAGTCAATAATGAGAAGTTAGAGAGAGACAGACAGAGGAAAGATGGTGTGCTTAAGATCTTGACTCCAGGGTGCATTAGCAGTGAGACAATTCCCATTATGGCCAGACAGTGCACCAGGTTGCTGCTGCCACAGTCCAGGGAGGCCCACGTTTATCGATCTGCAATGCTGGCAATGACCGTGTGCCAAAATACTGAAAAAGAACAAGCCCATTTGACAACATATTTAGCATGAAATTTGAACTGAATGATCAAGGTAGTCAAAAAGGGTGCTCAACTTGATATGTATTCAACACAGATCATCAGATGTTTACTTTTTTGTTCAATTTTGCAGGTTATCTTTTGTCCTTGATTGGGGGATCCATAGTAGTCCACACCTAAATAATGAATGGGGGGGGGGGGGGGGGGGACCCTATAAATCTTTTTTCCTATCAGCTTATAGATGATGTATTATTGCTTGTGTCTTTGAGATGACCTGGATAGGGGACACTGTATCAGGTACTAGATTCTGAAGATTTGGGAATAAAGAATTTGATGTGGTGGGGATTCAGGAATAAAGAATTTGATGTAGGAATGCTAATTACCAAAGGGGAGTTAATTCAGCGACTAATAATGTGCAGGAATGGACAGGAGAGGTGGACGTGCAGGGGGACCCGAGATTATTGATTGCAATCCGCATTAATATGGAATCAACTCCTGACCCACTGAACTGACTAGGAAGCCCATGTTCTATAAATATCTCCTGTATTGGTTTTCATTTTTCATGGGAAGGTTCCATGATCACTAGTTGAATGAGGGGATGGGTTATCCTGGGCCAGTAGTCTGGCAGCTCAGTCCAGTGCCACACAGCGGGTGGTGTGCATGAAGACAACAGGCATGGGTTCCTACCTCCTGCGCAGTGGCTGGCTGCGGAGGTGTGTGTTTGTTTGTGTGGTTTGTGGTTGGCTGGCTTGGTTTCTTAAGTGAAACTGATACTGCCTACATATAAGGAAGAACTGTGTGTTTAGTCAGTGCACTGCAATAGGTGGGTGGCATTTGTTTATCACATGATGCCAGGAGTAACCAATCTGAACAAAAACAAAAACACCGAGAAACAAGGTCTCAGGAGAGTACTTTCTCTGCTTTTTGAGCAGTTCCTTTTCATCTATACCAGTCATTCTGTGCCGTCTGTTTACTGTAAGGAATATCTTTTTTAGGGGCAGTCACGTACATTCTATCTCTGCCTGGGAAAACATTAGTCGTAGAGTGGTCCTTTAAGAAAAAAATGACATTCCTGAGTAGTGAATAATTTTGTATGGAAATATTTTAAATGGTTGAACTTTTGTTTTCATTTGAATTCTTTCCTGGTTAGGACATGAACTAAGATTCTCTCTCTCTCTCTCTCTCTCTCTCTCCCCCCCCCCCCCCCCCCCCCCCCCCCCCCCCCGTTGATGTGGAAACCTATGTGTTGAAATGTGACATAAAAAGGTCAGGTCAATCCTTGGTGGAATTTGGTAGATGTGTGACCTAAAAAATTAGAAAAGTAACTCACACATTTTTGGGTACTGTATCAACATTGTGCATATTTGTTACTGCTTCCTGTTCCTGGCTGTGGCGTAGTCAAAGGGAAGAGGTGACTTTTCCCATGATCTCTGCATCAGCACAAAAGTTGCTGACTGCTAGGATCATTTGGAGTCCTGGACGCCATTGTTTCCCTTTTGGTCACAAAAACAAAAAACAAAAAAAAACCCCAAAAAACCAAAAAAAAACACCATCAGGATTCCTGGTTTTCATTTCATGACCATCCCATATAAATCTAATGCCTACCCTTTTCACTCTGCCTTTTCAATATAGACAGTAAGTGTAATAGCTGCAGCAACATATTCTTGGTCGGTCATTGTCCCTAGAAGACCGGGTGCAGATCAACTTGACCTGAGATGATCCTATCTGTTAAATGCAGATAGAGCACTGGTGCAGATAGACCACTGAGGTCACAGTAGGTTGAGTCCTCATTGCCAGAGCTGTTCACCTGGTTCAGGTCAGGTACTGAGGTAGTGGGGCTGTGGTTTGCCAGACTGTTTTGACCAGGAAGAGGATGACTTTGGCATTAACTTGTGGATCTTTGAATTGCTCCATGATTTGATCTACTCAACGGAACCAAGAGCCTCTTGTGTGTCGTGTCACTTCATTAACGCCAAACAGTTTTTGCAGTACCATTATGGGTCTGTGTACTGTCCTGTGACAGAAAGGAGGTAAGTTTCAAAGGACTTTGGCCACCAGATGGTACTACTCATTAGAAATGCCTGTTGCCAAATGGAAGTCAGTTAAGAGGAGCCAGGGGCACTGAAGCCACCAGATGGCACCACTCACTTGGGGTTTGTGTAAGCACACCGGAGTGGCCAAGCTAAATGACAAAGGAAAACAAGATGCCCAGATCTACATATTGTAAATGTTATGTGTTGTTTTGTGTTACAGTTTAGCCTATTGCATACTAAAATGATGGAAACCTTGATCTATTGGTTTTGCATTCTTGGTTCAATATTAAAATGTTTTATCCCCTGCTTCATTTTATGAGTCTCAAAATTCATAAGTAATGCAAAAATATGCTGACTCTCTGTTGGTGCTGAATTTTTCCATCATTTATATGTTAATTCTGACAGTTGTAATATCCCAAATGTACATTTTAAAATGGAGTGAACTGTCCTTGTTGTGATGAAACAGAAAGTCACGTTGCAGTGGCCGGGCTGTTTGCAGGGACATTATTTGACAGCAAAACCCCATAAGACTGTGCAAAAACTGCACACTGGCTTCATTGGAACTGGACATCGTGATATTGGGATGGTAGTTCTTTTGATGAGGAATTTATGAAGATCTACATTTCTTTATTAAACGTCACATGATCATGAAGGAGGTCCATCATGTGTACTGGAATGGCTGAATTAACCCTTTCCCCCTTGAATTAAGACTCAGTCAATAGTGCCTAGCCCGTGCCAAGGAAAGCTGTTGACTCAGTCTAAATTCAAGGGGGAAAGGGTTAACGGTTCCAGACTTTCATTCAGCAGAACCCTTTTGTTAGTGTTTTGTGTGGGTTTCAACAGACTGTACTCTTGTTGACAAAGGCTGTCTTTCTGGACACACAGTTTTGCGTCGTCAATTTGGATTGCTGTCGGCTGGTATTACCGGGTTATGAAGACTAGATATCAAGCTAATTTACTGCTTCATCAAAACGTGTGCAGCAATGTATGGTGTTTTTTTTCCCTTCCATAATTTGCATCCAAGTCGTCTTGCTCATTTTTCACTCTAAATTGCATATGTTACCATGGTGACCACCTGAAATGTATGTCTTCTCATATGTGGAACCTGGGTGAAGCCATGCTGAAGGATATTAACTAGAGTACCCTGGGTGATGGTAGTAATAAATGGAATAAGTCTCATAATATGGATGTAGGTTTTGCCTTCAATATTTATGAACAGTCTTGCCCAGTTTCAGTCAACAGAGTTTGGGGTGGGGTGGGGGGTGGGGGGTGCTGGAAAGATGATTAGACACTATGGCTGAAAATGGGGTTGCTATGTTCTGTGAAAGATGGGAGTGATTTGGGTGGCATTTGACAGTTTTCCCGTGCAGCAGGGATATGCAAGAAGGCAATAGAGATTGGTGGCTGTCAGACAGCTGTGGCAAGCCATGAATATGATTCTTGGAATTTAAGACCCCAGATGGAAGCATTTGTGGGTGTTCATTTGCTTAACTGCCCCCCCCCCCCCCATCCCTTTTACATGATGAAAGCTTATTGGTAATTTATTGTTATGCAAGTAAGTGTATCATGTGCAGACACTACCATGTGATGTTCTCTGGGGGTCATAAATGGGTCTCTTTGGATTGGTGATTGAAAGCTTCAAGAGATGTCAGTGCAGCAGTGAAAAAGGAGATCAGTGGTGATTGGTGGTTGTGAGGAAAACCGGTGCCGCAGTGAAGAGTGAGAGAAAGATGGTTGGTTGTTGCAAGGCAGGTGAGTGCAGCAGTGAAAGATTAATATTGGTGATGAGTATCATAAGTATAGAAGTTACTGGGTTTTTTTGCTGGCTGATGCAGGAAGAGTTCATGTTGCAACAATGAACAGTGTTAGTGGAGACTGGTGAATGTGAGTCAGGTCAGCTTGACACAGAGGCAAGTGATTGCTAGGGGGCATGTCAGGACATCAGGAGGAAAATTGTGACTGGTTGCTGTAAGGAAGGTTAGTCCAGCAGTGATGAAGGAGATGAGCTGTGATTGGTGGCTTTGATGGAAGCCACTCAGACATGGTAAAGAGATGATTGAGTGACCATTGGTCTGCTGTAATGGACGCCGATGTAAAATTGAAGCAGATGAATGAAGATTTTACATAGATCTGTGAGTTGAGATGGATGCATCAGTGAAGGTTGAGGTGCAAAGTGATTGGATGAGGATTGGATGGGAGTCTGTCCCGCAAAGTAGAAGGAGATAAATGGTTATTGGTGGCTCTTGAAAAGTGTATGCATATGTAAAGAAGTTATTTTATTATTATTGGCTGGTAGGAATGGTACATAGTGCAGCATTGAAATATTGGTGAGTGGGGAGTGGTTGCTGTGAGTGTTGCTACTAAGGCAATGAAAATGACACAAACATTTATTGATGGCTGCAATGTAGGTTTTGTACTCACTTATAGATGTCTTACAATTTTAAACTAATATCCCATTCCTGAAGCCCAGCCACTTTGGCATATTTGGTCGGTCAAAGTAACACTAAAAATGATCAAGAGAAGTTCTTGAACTCAACCTTATAAAAATCAATAGGTTTGAGAGTGTTCCTTTAGAAGGATTTGCATACTTTCGATAAGCACAGAAATTGCATTCCTCAAGGGAGAAAATTGAAGATATATGAGAAAAGAGGACCAGAAGTGACACAATATTGATACATCTGAGATCTCTCACTGTCACTAGCCGCTGATATTCAGTTTTCTGTTGAGATGAAGCCTTGCAAATGTTGTGTACTGCTATTATTACGTGTCCTCGCTAACCTCCCAGTCATCCACAAGAACAAGGGAATTTCTTGTCTTTCAACCAGCGTCTGTTCGACTCCCTGCTCTGATCATTGAGGAGACTCATTAGGCTATTGATTTGTTGTTCAGATGAACTCCGTCTTCTCTTAACTCTTTGTGTGTGGAAGTTGAAGTAGTTTACCCAAGGCAGTAGGCAGGGTATCACTTGGTGGGCAAGACAAGAGCCATGCTCTGACTGTAGATCAGGCAAGTTAGCTCAAAAAAGAAAAAAAAAAGAAAAGAAAGAGCTTTCTTTACGATGAATGTGATTATTCAGCTGTCACATATGTGGGAGGTGGCAAAAACATGTTGTGGATCTGGATTCGCTTGTGTCCAAGAGCATAAAGTGACCAGGGTGATTTGATAACAACTGCCATTACATTGACACTGTATAAGAAAGACAAACAAAAAGACACTTCAGGCTTGCATGCATGTATGTAAATACATACATGCATGCTTAGATGCATGCACTTAGCCGCTTACATTAGAGACGACTGCAGCGAACAACAACCTAGCATTTAACTGCTTCAGTGCCACATTTGAACTGAGTCAACAGCTTTCCTCAGTACACTTTAGGTGCTATTAATTCTGCCCAAAGCATGCCGAGGAAAGCTGCCAATATGACTGTTATATTCTAAGAACTACAGACATGCTGGTACTTAAATAAAATGTCTTTCTACAAGAAGCATGAAGCTGGCACCATATTGTATAAAAGAGTTGGCAGCAAATTCGTCTCATTGATGTTCAGTATTTTTCATATTTTTGACCTTTGTTGAGAGACTAGCTTCTATATTATGCGACCACTTTTGGAGGACCTGCCTTTAGGATATATATGCATAATTAATAATAATTAACTCATTGTTGATCATAGTACCACTGAGTCAATAGCTTTTGTTGGTGCAGGTTGGGCGCATTGGGCCTATAACCTGCACCGAGGATGAAAGCTATTGACCCAGCACATGCTATGATGAATGGTCTTACATACAAATCTCAGCAAAAATGTGTTCCAGTAATGAGAAAATTAAATAAAAATGTCAACTCTTTAAGTGCCAAATTTTGACTGAGTCAACAGCTATTCTCTGGAACTATAAGCATACTGGTACTTGAATGAAAGGTCTTTTTGCGAGGAAAACGAATCTGAGGTCCTAATGATAATTCAGGCTAGTTTGACTAAAGTAGAATGGCCTGATTGGCACTAAAAGAGTTAAGGCATATGACAATATACATCTGGGTGCTTTGGGGCAATTTGAGCAGGAAAGGGTTAATGTCTTGTCTTTGATGAATATTTGAAAGGAACGTTCACCTTAATTGTATCATTACAATTAAAAGATGCATCACAGAGATCTAAACACTGCGGTGGCTCTTACAAGTTTGTTTTAGATTCATTCACATCAAGGACCAAAGGTATGTTTAACGTGTGTAACATTTTGGTTTGGGGTTTGGCCTAAATATTTATGCCCAGCGACCAAGTTTCTTATTGTACATGTATACACGTAGAATTTTCTTCCAACATGTGATGCCAATTTCATAAAGCTGGAATATTTTTGCGATGAAAGATGTTTGCAATTGTGGTACAGAGTACATTCCTAGGGATCTGGAACTAGAGAGTCCAGACACCTCTGGGAGTGCGGGGGGAAAAAAATCAATGCAGATCTGCATGGAGAGTGAATATTTGAGCTTGGGGTTTGGAATGTTATCTCAGTGAGTGATGCATAGACTTGAATACAGGGTCTGAGGTGTTCTGTATTGACAGTATATCATGCTACCTGTCAGCGTCTGTGCCTCCCTGCCTTCCCCGCCAACCACAGCCACCAGATTTCTCCTGTGTCACTACTGTGTGCCTTGTGGAAGTGCAGGCTGGCTTCATGACTGGAATTGGAAAAGGTGTCTGGGACAGGGAGCAGATTTGCATATGTGAATCCAGAGTGGCTTGGGGAGAGAAGTTCTCCTGCAAGGCAAATGTACTGTTATATTGACAGTGCTTAGAGCATGAGATGGTGATTGCATGTTGCTCTTGGTTACCGGGCTACTGTCATGGAGATTATGATTTCAAAGCCCCAGTCATTTTCAGTGTAGTCACATTATGATGCAGTCGGCCACCTCTTACCAGGCCACCCTAAGTACACCAGAAATGTGGCCTGATGAGAGGGGGAGAATAAATGAAAATACATGTACAGTAAAAACTCTTTATAATGACACCATCTGTTCCCTATGGAGTGTGTCAGATAACTGGAAATGTCAGATAAATGAATCAAATAACAAAGAAAATGAGCTTTTTCTCATCAAAATTTGGGTCATTTTATTGAATACCTCGAATATCTGAGTACTTTTGTAATGGGGTTTCACTGAGTCAAGCTTGGTGCATGGAGAAGTGGCCCTGGGTCGGGGGGGGGGGGGGCTTACTGAAACCATCATGTGTTGCATTGAGAAGGTCTTGTTTTGTATGCTTCTTTTCTTCCTTCTCCCCAGATGTGCTTTCAATCAGAATTGTACATTTTTGCAAAAGTAATGCATATCATAGAATGTTGATGGAAAAATAAATCTTTGACCCAAAGCTTATAAGAGGCTAAATTACCATTTAATCAGCCAATAAAGTGAAATTAACAGCAGATATTTAATTGTGAGTCAGTGAAATAAAAGAAACTGTAAACCTCTTTAAAATAAAAAGTTTCTAATTGTTATTTTTATTCAGTAATTTATTTATTTTTTTTGGGGGGGGGGGGTCATTTTAGAGGAAAATGTGTAAGTAGAAGTACTTTGATGCAATGGCACAACCTGGGTGGGTCAGGGTTCATGGAGTTGCTGGTCATGTCATGCTACAGCTGTCCATGTGAAAACCAGTGTCTGGCCAGGGCATGCGGTTCTGGCATAAAATGCTCATTTTACAGGCATGAGAATGTTCAGGAAAGAGGCTTTTTCATTTCCTTGTGTTCTCACGCCTGATTTTATGAAGAATATGGATATGCCATCTTGATTGTAAATCTGCATATGATGACACTGGTCTTGAAAGACCATCCCCAGGGATGTATAAATTGTGGAATTATAAGACAAGTGGTCTTTCATAGGAGGTATAAATGAAAAGAAAACAACTAAGCAAAGTAACCTGAAAAGGTGGTCTTTCAAGACAGGTCCTCTCTCAAGACAGGGACCATTGTGGATTAGAGGGAAAATGAAGGACTGGGATGCAACGAGTTAGGGAAAATGAGGGACTGGAATCTAATGGGTTAATGAAAATGGGGGCTGAAATTAGTGGGTTAATGAAAATGAGGGACTGAAATGTTGTGGGTTAATAAAAATCATAAACTGGTGTGGAATAGCTTCACGTAGGCACACTCTAGGAGCCATTGAAATGAATCCTTCATGAAATACATCTTTCAGAGCTCAAAAGAATAAAATCTTGGGCATCAGAGGTCGTAATGTGTTCTCCAAAAATGGGACATAGACAGATGATATGACAGTGTCCAGACATTAATTAGCTAGCAAGCACCTCCGGCAGGCTGGTGAAAATGACCAATTTTGCTGAGTTAGCGTTTCTTCTTGTGAGGGGATTCATTAGTCAGGAAGATTGTTTCAATTACAGTCACTGTTGACAGTCATTATGTCAGGCAGCTTGCAACGTTTGATGAGGTATTGGTAAGGGTAGTTTGGATCTGTAGATGTAGGAGGAAAATCAGCACAATAAGTCCATTAGTCACAACAAGGATGAAGAATATTTACTTGGTGCAGAATCTGCAAAGGCCCAACTTGCGTGGTGATTTTTAAGGGTCCACCCCATGGGGGGACCCTTTATGTTTTAGGGTTGTCCGTCCATCCGGATGTGCACATTCTTGTTACCATGATATCTATAGAGTGTCTCCATGTATTTTGCTCAAATTTGGCAATATGCTTATCTTACCTGGCAAGTTGAACTGATTAGATTTTGGTGTCACCATGACCTAATTTCAGCAAATGGCAGACCCTTCAGTCAATGCCTGCATTGAAGGTATGTCTAGTTTGAGGGGATTTGGGGGGTTTGTCTTGTTTTTTATAGATTTTTCCACAGAGGTTTTATGTAAAAAGGCCAGAATAGTGTTGCCCAGGAGAGCAAATGGAAAGTTTCACAAAACTCTGAGAGCAAAAAGGAAGCACAAATCTGTTAGAATATTTCCCATAGCCGCAAGGTCTAGACTGTTGATTGAGAGTTTTGTCACAATTTTAAAGCCAACAAAATTTGCAGCAACACTTGTTAGTTCATAATGTTCTTGAAGAAAACTAAACAAGCTCTGCAGATTTGAATATGTATGCAGTTTTCATGTTAGTGATATAGTCTGACAAAATAACAAATAACAAAAAAAAAATCAAAGCTTTTTAAATAATGTTTGAGATGATAATGAAAGTGCCACTTGAATGAATTGCAATTACATACTTGGCTTTCTTTTTGTTTAAATAATGTGTTAAATGGATGTAAATTGTGAGAGGAAGATGGGAATTTTGTCAGTTCTTGCCTGACTGAAATATACATTAATGATACATGAACATGTAATGCACAACCCACACTGACATTAAGGATACAATACTACATGTTTCTTTTATTTTTTGTCGGTTTTTATAGAGATCTGATGCAGCAATCGCATGCTTTGGTAACAGCACTTCACTATGTGAAAAGTGAAACTGATACTTCCAGGAATGGGAATATGCAGTGGGCTGACTGTGATGGGAAGGGAGGGGGATAGGCGGGTGGGTGTGTACATGTTTGTGTGAAGATTCCAGTCAACAAACAGTTCTTTCAGTTCATCATTTAACATGATTATTTCTAGCATTATCAAAAATACTTGCAGTAATGTTTAAGATTTACAGATGTTTGTAAATTAACACAGCCATGTAGGCCTCATAGCCAATTTAAATGTTTCTTCTTACAGCAGAAATTAACAATTTTACCCCTCACCCCCACCACCCCCCACCCTTCCGTTAATGGCTTCCTGTCAGATGTTCTGTGTGCTGGGTGAAGTGATGGAACATCTAATCTTGTACGGTATCCACTGGGCCACATTGATTAATGAATATTATGCAAATCTGAAGGCTTGGAACAGCAAATCAGAGCAGGATAGTATGCACGTTCATTACAGTGAGACAGATACATTATATCCCCGGCATGTTTGGCCCAATGGGTGCAGAAAGACCTGCCTCTGTGGAGTGCCTGTTTTAATACAATAAGCTGAGTACTGTGAATGATTATATTCCAAGTACAGTCAAACCTGTCCAGAAAGACAGCCCATAAAGATATCAAAATGGCGTATGGCCAGGGACTGGAAGAAGCAGACGATAGTACTGGTCAAGAGGATTCACATGCCCTAATGTGACCATAGTATTGGTCAGAATAGGTCATATGACCTCTTTTTTTTCCACCGGTGCTGCCCTCTACCCCTGGCCTTGTGGCTTATGCCATTGTGATCTCTGTAGGCAGGTGATCTGCCAGGAGATATATAATGAAAAATACCCAACAAAGTCTCAGGAAAAGGTGGCCTTGTAGTTTTCTTCTGTTGAGAGCTGCATCTGAAGACAGGGACCACTGTAGGATAATTTAGATGATGTTTGTATGCAAGTCATTGTGGTCTAGTCATATTATATATTGATGGCTGCACATTTGCTGTGGAGGTGTTATACCTCTCTAGACAGTGAGCCTGGAAACTCTGCCAGTGGCAATTTCTGAAATCTTAACATTAATTTGCATTAATAGAACGCATTAATTGTAAAGATTCAAGTGGCACAATATGGTTAACTCTGTGTTTAATCCTTTCCTCTGAATAGGAAAATTAGGGCTGTTCCTTGATGTGGGTAGGGGTAAATTCACCGAACCCACACCAAGGAAAGCTGTTGAGTATCAGCGTACTGTCATAATGGGTCTCTGTCAACTGTCTTTACTCACCAAACACATCAATGGGGAAAAAAATATTAAAATAAGTAAAAAACTGAGGCAGACAAGGATTTACATTTGGGCACTTTTGGGTTCTTTAGGTGGGAAAGGGTTAATTGGGATAGGATACCCTCCTGCAGGACATTTCCCATGGAGACACCATGGTGGCTTTTCACATGTTTGAGAGATAGTGTAATGGCTGGAAGGACTGGCATCTGTCCTATGAGAACAGGTTTGGCAGTCAATATCACCAGATTATTTTGGAATGACCAGAAGCCTGTCCTCTAAGCTGTTGTTCACAATGATGCCACTTAATTCGCTAATATACTGTCGTACATGTGGCAACTTCAGCCAGTTTTCATGTAGCAAAAGTGCATGGATATATGGCAAATTATGTTGTTGTTTTTCATACCTGTGTGTGTTGTGTTGACTGCTAGTGCCTCTGTAGTTCTGGTTATCCTATATTATTTTGCCACCAGTGGTATTGGGGGTCTGTTTTAGGGTCACCCATCTGTTCAAGTGCTCTCAAGTCACGTGCCTGACAGCAATACCTCAAGATTGCCTGGTCCATTTTTGTTCTTATCTGGCACAAATTACTCTGCAAGGGTAACTGATAATATTTCTGGGTCGGCCTTGCTAAACCGACTCTATTTGGAGGTCTGTATTGCAACAGTGATCTTGTACAGTACTTTGTTTTTAAGATGTTTTTTAGTGTTGAATTTTTGCTCAAATTTGGCACAAATTACTTCTTACTCTATTAGGTTAACGGTCAGTTTGACTTCATTTGACCCTGACAGACATCTGCTCAGTCACACTACTCTATTCCTCTGCTCCACTCTAAAGATCTCTGTTTTTAGTCTTTAAAATGGACGCATGTACATATACATTGACTTTAAACAGGGATTCCTGTATATGCTCAAGGAGGCTAGTTATACTCCCACAGGGAGTATATTGGAATCCTCATGTCCGTCTTTCTGTCCATCCATCGGTCCATAACACTAACTTGTATCTGCAACTAGTCCCAGGATTTTCATTGGATCCCTTTCAAACTTTGCACACTTAACTGGCATGATGTGGGCCAGTGCATATTACATTGCCGTCTCACTGCTCTCATCTTTGATTTTCAATGATTCATATAAATTTTACAGATGCAAGGTAAATATACAAGTTCATATTTATTGGTGGGGCTGAACTTTTATCCGCAACTAGTCCCTCGTTTTTCATGGGATCTCTTTCAAATTTGTCACACTTCATTGGCATGGTCTAGGCAAGTGCATATTCTATTGGCATGATACTGCTGTGGTGTTTCTGATTTTTTCTGTTTTTTTTTTTTTTTTTTAATTTTTTTATTTTTTTTTTTAATGATAGGTAAACACACATGCTAATATTTATGGAGGGGGCTGAACTTGAATCCTGAACTTGTCTCAGGTTTTTCAGCAGAAGTCTTTGAAATTTGGTACACTTTACTGACATGATGTGTGTTAGTGCCTTTTACATTGACATGGTGCTGCTATCATTTTCTGATTTTTAATGCACTTTTTAAAAATAATAAATTAATTTGTGATCTTGGGTGCAGGAGTATATGATCGTGTCATCGCTAGATGACACGTCACTCTAGTCTTTACTGTAAGGCAGCCTCATTTCAGAGGTGGGTCATAATACATACTTTCTGTTTATTGTTGAAGCAATGATGAATATGTCTCCCTCTTCTGCTTTGCTCATGTCGGACAATTTGTCAGTAAATCTTAGGATGCATACAGCTGAACCCTGGTCTCTGATCTGTACAAAATACAGGTCCAACAATGGTCTGTCAACACATGGCACTGGAACATTTGTCAAGTTTTCGGACATACATGTAGTCTGTTGGCTGGTAAAAAATTGTGGAGTGCGACTGGACGCTGGCTGGAAAAAACAGCACCTACAACCTACCCCCTGTTTAACCCTTTCCCCCTTGAATTAAGACTGAGTCAACAGCTTTCCTTGTCATGGGTTGGGCACTTAGTGCCCAACCCATGCCAAGGAAAGCTGTTGACCTGGGGCATGTGATCTTGATAAGTCTCATGTACATTTCTCAGTCAAATTGTTTTTCATAACTGTTGAAATTAGTTGAAAACACTGAAGCAGAAGACATTTGACCACCAGCGGGTTAAGGGGGAAAGAGTTAAAGTGGCAGATCCCCCTCATGCACACACTGAAAAATAGCAGAGCAAGCACTGAAGGCACAAAACATAGCTGAGGGTCCACCGGGGGAGGGGGGGGAGGGAGGGGGTGGGTGTAACGGGGGAAAATTTTTTAATTTGCCCCTTCATTTCCTGCATTTCAAACCATTGTGGGCATCATCAGAGACATTCTCAGTCAATGAAAGTAATCACTCAGTGGCGCTGATAGCTGACAAAATGAAAATGAAATAATGTGACCTTTGGTTGTAAGTTTCGCAAAAGGCAGGAGACATGAAAAGTGGGAGAGTAGGAGATTGTGAAAACCTCAAGAAAAATTGGGATATCTCCTGACAAGGCAGGAGACTTGGAGCCCGGAGCCCATGAAAAGATAATGAGAATCAAGACTTAAGTGAAAGACCCAGCTATTGGTGGAATGTGGTGAGGCAATTACCAAACATATAAACACCCAACAGGAAAAATTGCTGAGCATATGATCAAGCATATGAATGCCAATGGGGGAAAATGTGATGGGACACACATCATAAGATCAAGTGTTAACTCCTTCTATACTATGGTCACAGGCCTTGGTCAGTGGTTCTGGTCACCTTGCAGCAGCTGCAGCATGACTTGCCAGGCAGTGCCAGAACCACTGACTTAAGACTATAGGCATGTTGGTACTTGAATGAAAGCTCTTTTCATGAAGAATTTAAATATGCAATTGTCGTCTTAAATCTAGGTAAATATACGGAAAAATCAGGGACTGGTACAGAATGAGTTAACTCCCTGTTTTCCTACAAGTCAACGGCTGAGGTCATCAGAGACAGTCATAACATGATGGGATTGACTCGGTAATCAAAGTGGACAAGTTATTGTATCATTGTGATAAAAGTCACCTGATATGTATGAATACAATTGGGACTGTGTACAATGATGTGAGTTTGTACATTGTTAACACAGTCCATCATGGATGTGATTGTTACAGTTCATGGTGTGTGTAAATATGTGTAGCTATGTATAATCGTGGACATAAAACTGCCACGAGGTACGTCTCTATTCTTGAATGCATAACAAATAAGGGTGGGGGAATTGTTTTAGCTCAAGAACACAGCTGATAGGACCATTATGTACATGTTTTGTACACCACCACGTCTGACAGCAGCGTCACAGGCGATGAATGTGTTCGTGGATTATGACGCTTTACTTACCCTTGTCTTCACCAGTGCCACAGTGACATTTCGTGAAAGGTTACAGAGAGTGGGAGTGAAAGTTAAGCCGACACGATCAGGTTATACTTCACAGTAGTGGACATGTTTCGATACGGACATCATTATCACCCAGAATATTTTTTGCATAACAACGAGGATGTGATATAAATGGGTTGCTATATACAGTTATACCTGGTATATTATGTGGCCACACCTTTAGCAAAGAAAAAAAAAAAAATTCCTGCATACAGCATTCAACATTTCCCTGCACAAAAAAAAAGAAGCAAAAAACAAATTCGCTTGTGGGGCCCAAAAAATGTAGCCCCAAAGAGCAGGTAACCTCTCACATTAGTGGCCGTGTACACCAGATATCAACATACCAGCCACATGTTTTATTCAAAAAGGACCTCTGTTCATTACATGGACCAGTGGCTAAAGAGGTCACACTGACCTTTCTATTTTTGCCACCAGAGGTCTCTGTAGTTGCTTGCCATTAGCACACTCCCATTGCTGTTCCTAAAAGACATCTGGGCTCTGGAGGGCTTCATAGCAGCTAATTATTTTGACAAGTTAATGGACGCACCCACTTCTTGACAAGTCATAATGGAGGGTTCCCACTGAAATGGGAGCATTTTCTTCCATCTGATTATGAAAGCTCACAGAATATAAGACAAGACAAATATTGTAGGACACTTCTGTGCCCCAGAACCTCTTTCTATGCTCCTGTCTGGATGAGCTCTCTAGTAGCAGGGCATTGCCATGGTAACACAGACTGTCAGCATGTCTGTGGATTGGATCTGGGATGCAGCATGTTCACCATCAGTGTACAAGCTGAGCTGAAGCCTTCTCCACGAAAACATAGTATTCTCCATTCCATATAGCTCCAGCAACTTGCAGAAGGGGCAAATGGAACCTACCATTTTGTATATGGGGGAGGTAAGGTTGTTGAGTGATACTTATCCCTTAAGGGTAAAATATTTGCATATTATATGATATTAAACGTCCTATGGAAATATCTGATGCTTGTTTTGTGGTGATTTATTGTTTTTTTATAATTGAAAGCTGATGGGTGATAATATTTTTCACCTGAAAAGTCCCAAATTTTGATGCAGATTGTGGAAGGTGCTGCACATTGTGTTGTGTTGCTGATTAGAACAAGCATTGCATTGGGAATTCTCATGCAAATTGCCCATGTGCATGTATGCTTTGTATGGATTGAATGAAGAGTTGGATAGACCAGAGCCAATGCGTTGAGGCCATTGCCAGCCATTGCTAGGATGCACATGTAATACTTCATGCAGGAAGCCAGAATGCAGGCCGGGTTGTGGGCATGTCAAGTGAAAGCTAGGACAAGTGTACCTTGTGTAAGCTGGGGCAGGGAAATGGGTGCCTTCTGTCGGTGCATGCGCTACTAACCGGCAACTGGTATTGGCTGGTAGGGGGCAGCGTTCAGTCAATATCGCAGGGAGTTGAGCGCTGTCTGCAGACCAGGACAAGTGCAGCTCCGTGGTGGATTGTGGAGCTGGCGGAGGAGGCCATTGATTTCAGGTGGGCAGAGTGGAGGGCAGAGTGGGAGCCAGGGAGGCAGTGTGGCCACTGGGCCAGGGCAGTTGGTTGTGGTCCGGGTGAGAAGGGAGCTGTGCCAGCAATGTTGTGCTTTGGACTAGTGCTTTGTACGGGGCATGCTTGAATGGACACCAGTGGACTGGACCAGGCTGGAGCACATGCTGTATGTATGCCGGGGACAAAAGTTGCCCTCTGACTGTAAGCAAAGCTAGCCAGGTTAATTTGGGCCGTCACTGGACTGTGGGTACATCCATTCATCAGCTAGGGTGTGTTTGGCCTGAACTGCACACGACCTGAGGGTTGAGTTAAGGCTTCTCTGGGCTTGCTGCTTGGGCTACCTCATGCAGTCAGAACATACAGGGAGTACACCATTGACTGGATACTGGAGCTACTGCATCCTGTCTCCCATCTCTTGTAAGTACATTGTGGAAGGATTTGTCTATATCTTTGTGTACTTGAGACTTTGAGTGTCAAGAAGTTGGGAAAAAGAATTAAATATAAGATTGTTTCCTGGAACTAATATACCTTTTGATGAGAACCACATGAAGAATTTCATTTTTTTTTTATATATATTAATTAGCACAGTATGTTGTGCAAGCAGGAATTATATTTCAGAGGCATTAATGAATGACTTCCTGTACTGAGGCCAAACTTCCAGCCAGGACCAGCCCATAATATAAATATATGCCAGGTATTTGAACATGGCTACCAGCTAGCAGTCTATCTGCCTGGCTTCTGTAAAACCTCCCTTGGGTACACAACTTTTTTTTTTTTTTGGGGGGGGGGGTCTAGATTTTGTGGCATCCATCTGTTAAACTACACATGGTATTTGGAGAATTTTGATACCCCGTATTGTTTGGGTAGTACTGACTAGATTTAACAGACTTGTGCAAAATACTTTCTCTGGCATGTTTGTGAAACAAAGCAGTAACAAGATCGCTGTGTACACATGGGATTACAGCCTCTGCACACATGCACACAACATGGGCCTGATCCCACAACATGCTAGCTGTGAGCCAGGGCCATTTATGCAGCTTTTTCCTTGTCTTGTGTTTTGGATTCTGGCTTCTTCAATTTGTTGGGAAGGATAAAATACGGAAGAGAACTTGATTGACATAAGCTGATATAAACATGACAATTGTATACATGATTTAAAACAAAACAAAAAACCACTGTACATGTTTGTGCAAAGAAGATGATAAATCCATGTATATGCCACATTTTTTTTGCAGCAGTAGTTTTTTTTTTTGGGGGGGGGGGAATAATTTTTCTCATACCTCAATTTCAAAAACAGAACAATGAAAAAAAAATTGTATAAAAATCTAGTTTGGACATTCTACTTTGAAGGATGACCTGCAAAAGACACAAGAAATGATTACCTTTTGAAAATAACTGAACCACAATGTATATTTAGCCCGTGTTGGCGGTTACTCATTTGCATACATCATGTTGCATAACTGGAACAGGCAGCTGGTTGATGAGTAAGGGGTGGGGTGGGGGTTATTGATTGTATGTCTTAAAAAGTATGTATATATATGTGTACTTTCACATTGAAAGAAAACAACCTATAATTTATAATAAACTAAACATATGATAATTATGATTCAAACTAAAAATATACCAGTTTCTGAAAGTGTGTGGGGAAAAATGGGAGTTTTAAAGCTCATGACATGACCCCCCCCCCCAACCCTTCATGGACAGAACCTTGAAAGGTCCTTGTGATTTGTACACCTTGTCAGTCTTGTAGTGATATACACAGGCAAATACAAAGCCCTTGCTCACCAAACCACAGTGTAAAAACAGACATTGGATACAGCACAGGGTGCACTGGACAGTCCTAGATAACATACTAGATAACAGAATGAAGAAGGTGGAAGACAGCATAATTAATTTGGAAGGTAATTAGACACTGACCGTTAGACCTCACTCTGGGTTGTTGATGACCACAGGCCATGGTCTGGTGACCAAGAACTGACCTCTCTCCAGGTTGGTCAGTTCAAATTTACCACAACAATAGAAGCTGGGCAGTTGACCGCTGCACACAGAATATCGGTATGTATGTCCTAGAATATTTCAGTGGCTATGTACATGGCGGAGTAAATCTAGCTTTGAGACACATGCAAACCTGGTTATCTGTATCAGTTTTTTTCTGTGTTGATTTTAAGCTTTAGGCAATACTTCAGTGAGTGCTGAATGTAATATATGCCATTACACCATTACACACCCAACACATGGAGACATGGTTCTACCCTTGTGGACATGTACACATATGTACATATATATATATATATATATATATATATTATATTTACAACAAAAATACACTACTACTAGCATGGGGGAAACTTGGAACAAGCATTGTCAAGGTACATGTACTATATATAGGAATTCAGACATATATATAGAGAGAGAGATATTAACATTAACCTTTACCTTTTGACAGGTATAGTCTAAACATACACAAATGATGTAGGAAAAAAACATAAATACACTCAACAGTAGCCCAAGCAGTGGCTGGTACCATGGAGGTATATACCTCCATGGTGGTACCCACCCTGATGGTGTGTATACATGGCACAAAGTATGTAGCACAATTGTCTGGATTCTATGACCTAGGGTAATGGTAATTTATGGTGGTACCCCAGTTGGAATGTTGGAAGACTTGTGTACTGTGCAAGTCAAAACAGGCACTGAGAGTCACATATAAATAGAGGTGTATCATCATCATCATCATCATCATCATCATCATCATCATCATCATCATCATCATCATCATCATCATCATCATCATCATCATCATCATCATCATCAAGTTCATTGTACTAAGTCTCCAATCTCTCTGTCTTGTAAGGCAAACCATGCAGAGATTCAAGGTTTGATTTGAGGGGAGGTTGTGTAGAAATTTTGAGGTGTTTTCTTTTTTTTTTTTTGGGGGGGGGGGGTTTAGCTAGGGGGTCTCTACCAGAAAGGATTCTCCCCCATAGTGAGCAGTATGAAGGGCAGTAGTTGGCTCCATCTGTGGCCACAAATTAAGTAAATGTACCTAGACCTTTGACTGCAGTGCTGTTATATCACGGGGAAAATAAAGCAGACCAGTCAGGAAAGGGGGCAAGTGAGCCCTGAATTGCCTCCCACCTCCCCTTCACCTATCCTTCCCCTGCCCCCTTCCTCCTCCCCCCCCCCCCCCATCCAACTGCAGAATACCAAGAGCTGTATTCATGATCCACCAGATGCTGCAGGCCTGTGTGCTGTCAACTGGTTGTACCAATGGCGGAGCGACACCTACAGACAATCCCATTTATTATCCACAGTCTGCTGAGGCTTACAGTTCTATCCTGTTTTGACTGGAGAATCGACCGACGGACTGGGGTTGGGGTTGTCCATTGGTCAAGCACACTGCTCAGAGCAGTATCTATGGAGCAAGAGATCTTGTATGGCTGGCAGTAATCAGCTGGGAGCTTCTGGCTGCGACCCAGTGACCCGGTGTATTGTCAATATTCTGGGTTCCTGCCACAGATTGCAGTTCCATATCACATGGATAACATGCTCCAGTATTTTATTATAAGCACGGTGGTAGCCGGGTCAGACTTGCTGGCAGCTGGGCTCTCCACATAAACGAGGGTGTACTGTCTGACCTTCACATTTCACGCTCTGTCTTTTTATCTGTACATGAATGGGACAAAGAGAGATATTTTCCTTGCAAGATTAATGTGTTGTCATACCAATAACATAACCCTTTCACCCTTAGACAGTCTTGAACCACCCAGTGGTCAAATGTTGTCTGCTTCTGTGTTTTTGACTTATTTTGACAGTAATAAAAAACAAATTGCACAAGAATTACACGAAAGATGTATCCAGATAAGATGCCCCAGGTGAACAGATGAAAAAAAAATACAGTGATAAATAGAGTGCATGCTGCAATGTTTTTGTTGTCTTTGTGAAGGGCGAGAACATAAAACATGTCTTGTTTCATGTTAACTGAAGAGAGTTGTTGTGCAAACAGCAGCATGTAGCAACATTACAAATTGTATGCAGGCAGAAATTGGACATGATAGGAGCCAGTGTACATACTGTGCTCCTTGTATAGAATAGTGATAGGAGCCAGTGTATGTACTGTGCTCCTTGTATAGAATAGTGATAGGAGCCAGTGTACATACTGTGCTCCTTGTGTAGAATAGTGATAGGAGCCAGTGTACATACTGTGCTCCTTGTGTAGGATAGTGATAGGAGCCAGTGAACATACTGTGCTCCTTGTATAGAATAGTGATAGGAGCCAGTGTACATACTGTGCTCCTTGTATAGAATAGTGATAGGAGCCAGTGTACATACTGTGCTCCTTGTATAGAATAGTGATAGGAGCCAGTGTACATACTGTGCTCCTTGTATAGAATAGTGGTAGGAGCCAGTGTACATACTGT
>OZ026617.1:7466559-7581059 GCA_964020975.1 Hermodice carunculata
TGTGTATTGTATGAGGTCATGTAACAGTATGTGTATTATAATTATGAAGGGTCATGTCTGTGTATTGTATGAGGTCATGTAACAGTATGTGTATTATAATTATGAAGGGTCATGTCTGTGTATTGTATGAGGTCATGTAACAGTATGTGTATTATAATTATGAAGGGTCATGTCTGTGTATTGTATGAGGTCATGTAACGGTCTGTGTGTTATGATTATGAAGGGTCATGTCTATGTATTGTTTGATTGGCCAGGTTATATCTCTCCAAAAGGCCAAGGTCTTTGTTTTATATGCCAAGAGGGAATGGAGTCATGTATTCATCTCCAAAGCACAGCAGTGGAAATGCCACGACCCTTGTATTATGGTCTCAGTTTATGCTGTCCATGTATTTGGATGCTCTGTCCCTGTGTGGTGCTTGCATAATTGGTCCATGTCTGAGCCCTGCTGGCAGTAACAACAAAGACATGGACTTGATCTGTTGATGGCCAGGGTGGGCAATCTGAGGAGAGAAAGCGTCTAGACGTCAAATGGCACAGCTGACAAGTCATGGATTTTTCCAATATTTACAGCCTGTTATTATACAAGTCCATTTTGCTGGGGATTTGTGGTATAGCTACAATAATAAGTGAGAGGGACAAAGATAGTAAAAGTATTATGCAGGTTGATTCCAGTCAACACACATAATCAGCCAAACTTGTAAAAACCAGAAAAGCTGACCTTGAGTTGTCTTTACCGCAGGTGAGCACAGAGTGAACAGGAGGATAATGTTAAATCATTGGCTCCCACTCAGACATTACCTCCACAAAAAGCTGGGATAGGATTAAGACCTACAGATGAAGCAAGTGCAAGCTTATATCAGATCATGTAATGTTACCCAAGTTAAGTATGTGCAGTTTGGGAAGTAGCTACTGTTTACCTAGCCAAGTTCTCAGCATTTCACAATCAAGGCAACTGACCACAATGATTTCCCTGCAGATCAGGATTAGATGAAACAGGTCCAGGGTTGAATATATTTCTTACAGATGGACTGACATCTGTGTCAGAGTGTTAGGGAAGTATCAGTTGAGTCAAAAGCAAAATTTTACTTGATTGAGAGCAGAGGAAGAAAGTTGATGTTTATACCATTGATGGAGGCAATCCTGCAGGACGTGATCAGGGAAGGCTCCTTCACAGGCTTAGACCTTGTCAAAATGATGTCACTGTCACAGGTAATAAAAATATGCTGCCCCCCGGCCAGGCCATTCTTGTAAAGATTCTCCTAAACTTGTCTCTCTTTAAAAAGAAAACTAATTGACAAAAATCAAAATAGATTCTTGCAAAATTTTGTGAAATTCTGGCCCTGCCCCGCCCCGCCCGTCCTTGTTTGATAAGAAGGGTATGATGGGTGAAGAAGGTATAGCTTGTGTGTAGTACAATCTGCTGATTCACACTGGCCCAGACCAGGAACCTCTGGTGAGTGATGCCATCTGGTGGTGGTTGTAGCTCTTAGCTTTTACCTGTCTGTGTTTGCCTGCTAAGTGACTGGTTACCTGCTTACCATTGTTTTATATCTGTCATGCTAAAGTTAACAAGAGCTGGATGGTAGGCACATTTTCTGCCGTCAGGTTTTTACATGAAACACCTCGTGGGGAGAACTTTTTTGTTGTGTCAGTTTTTATTTGCATGTGCATGAGAGCATAATGCCTGTTTAAAATACAGTTTATACCACAACAGTAGTCGCTATGTGGGCTCAGAGGTTTACTGATTTTTTTAACAGCATTTTTTCCTGGGTCACGTGATGGCAGCAATTGTTTAACCTTGACAGCAGGTCCCATACTCAACATGGACGATTATTGAAAGCTATAATTAAAGGTGGAATGTAGCAATGTTTGACCACTGTGAGTAGGGTATAGACACACCCCATTTTTGTGGTTTCATGATTAACTCTCTCCATGTAAACAAAGACATACCTGTACAAATACCAGTTGCCGTAGCAACTAGCCGCTATCCCATCCATTCAATTCTATGAACTCAGAGTATAACATATATTATACATATTATAAGCAGACATCTTCAACAAAGTATGAATGAAGAACTACGAGTTCAAATTCTGACTTGTGTCCCAGTTTGAAACTAGGAAGTGAAGTGTCTGAAAGGAGTTAAAGGGTAGGTGTCTAGGGCAGTCAGCGGGTGCTTTTTTCTTTTTTTTTCTTTTAAACAGCTGACTGGATCCTGGTTATTGAGTATGATCTAAGGCACTGACGTATTCAAGATAAGTCCTGATAAAGGACTAAATATAGATAATGATAACGTTGCAAAATATTTTTGCATGTGACAGAAAAGAGATACTTCTGCGTGTGTGTGTGATAAAAAAGTTGGATCCCCCATTCACCCCCTCATGTTTGAGTGGCGGGAAGAAGTGACCAGAAGGGGGCAGAAGCCCACGCATTGAGGGATGTGCATGGACAGGTAGAGTGCCAAATACCAAACGGAAATACCCAACTACCGAGTCTTGGCAGTCGGTCACAGGAACTCCAGGTATGTGCACATAGTCCACTGTACAGTGGCCCGTCATTTCACCTGTACAAAATATGACATGTATGTAATTTATATCGTTCTTGTCATGTTTACATCCACTTTAAGTCGTTTTGAGGAATGTTAGAAAAAGTTGTACACCAGATGGTGCCAAGAAAATAGGAGTGTGTAGTGGGATTGTATAGATACACAGATCATGAATGAGGCTTCCTGTACGTGGACAGTTCAGGTATGAGCCATCGCTGTGATAGCTTAATTGGGAGTTACTAGGGGTCACAAGACTGGCACCTTTCACTTTGTTGTCCCCACGCGTATGCACAAGGACATGATACAAATCATGCGTATGCCAGAGGAAAGCCACAAAATGTGGAGGTGCACGTGGGGTACTACCAGAATGTGTGGCTCGTCATGACTACAATAGGCCAATCATTTATAACTGTGTAGGATGTGTCACTGCTATACAATAGAAAGTCGGCTGTTACTCATGTAATATGAAGTTAAATTGCAGCTGGAGCTCTTGAATGCAAGAAGGGAAAAAAAGTCAACTTTGTCCAAGAGTGATGTGATGTTACACACGTTTACACTGTTGGTTTTCTAACATGTGGGAGCATATGCATTATTGGAAGTTTGACATGAGGCAGAGTGAAGCTCTTTCATGAGCTGTTCATACCAATGTTGGTGAAAGAGACAATGGCTAATATTACTTGAACCCTTTCCCCCTTAAACTGACCAAAACCGGCTGGTGGTCAAATGTCGTCTGCTTCAGTGTTTTTTTGAGGTATTTTAACAGTAATGAAAAACAGTTTGACTGAAAACTACAGATGAGTCCTACCAAGATAACATGACCCAGGTCAACAGCATTCCTTGGTGTGGGCTGGGTGCCAAACACCCAACCCCCTCCAAGGAGGGCTGTTGAGTCAGTCCTAATTCAAGGGGCAAAGGGTTAGATCAGTTTGGTTGCCCTCTCACCATATAAGAATGCAAATGGATCGAAAATGTTCCTGCTGGGAACAATAAGACCTGGCTTATCCTATAATCTGGATTTTCCCTGAGACTATAAATCATTCCTGAATAGCTGCACTCGGTGATAACTTCTACGTTTCATTTCTGAGATGATAGGTCAGAGATGGAAGCAATTTGCAGCACTAGGAATATCCACTGAGAAAATGAGACAATTAGACTGTAAAAAGTTGAGAAAGTGAAATATCTTCACAGGGTTTAACACTTACTCACTCAAATTGCCAAAGGTGGTCAGATGTAAGTTGCAGTCTGCTTTACTCATTTTAATTAAGTTTCGTGTTAATAGAAAACTTTATATGCTAAGAATTGTTAATAATACCTCTCAGAAATGCATGCCACAGGTCAACAACTTTCTTTGGTGTGCCCAACCTGTGCCAAGGAGAGCTGGCAAGACTGTCTTGTTCTGGCCAGGGCAGGGTGAACTCAGTCTGCTCCAGTGATTAGTGGACTTTGTGTATTTTTGAGCAATTAGATACAGATTGCACAGTGAAATTCTCATCAAAATGAGTTGTGGTCATGTACCAACATTTATAGTTCACTGCCAGATGTTTTGTATAGCCTGACAATGTAATTTGCCATGGGGTTGAGTGAGTTAAGAAAATCAATTTTTGAGACATGAGGCATTAGTTAGCTAGATGGCGCGTGTTCGCTTAATGGAAGTACCAAGGAGTTGGAAAAAAAATTCGATGTGGATTTTTGTTTTTTAAAGCAAAAATGAAGCCCATAATGATATTCAATGAAAGCCCAAAGGGGTATTTTCTCTGGTGGATTATTTGTGGTATCCGAAGTGAGACCTACATTATGGTGAAGTGACATCTGCTCTGGATTCTGATATGAACTCAAGGAAGGATGTGTGTCAGCAGGTGTTTATAAATGGAGAATCATGACCAGGGAACTGGAAGCAAGATCTATAACTATGAAAATGAGATTTGTGCTGACTACTCAGGATAGGGGCAGGAGCATGAAGAGGGAAACATGTCAGCAGGTGGATGCAAACCAAGAAGCCGGATATGGGAACTGGAGCCAACAGTCTGGCACAAAGCAGTGATCTTAAGGAGCATGTGCTTGACTCCTCTCATCATTTTTTCCCCATTTCTTTAGGAATAAAAAGAGAGCTCGTTGAGGATAAAAAGGGGTACATTAGAACTGACATTTTAGTGGGCAAAGAAATGTTTTAACCTTTTCCCAGTCAGAGTTACACAGAATCAATAGCTTTCCAGAGCATGGGTTGGGCACATGTTCCCAACCCACACACAGGAATTCTATTGCCCCTGGACCACCATGTTGATCTTATGGACAATTCTCTACAGAATGTTTTGTGCTTCCATAAAACATTACAGTTTACATCTGGGCACTTTTAGGGTCATATGAGCTGGATGAGGCTAAGTGAATGTGAGGACAGGTACAATGGGGAGGGATTTTATGAGTGGATTAGGCTGGAGTGGGACTAGAATTGATGGTGTGACAATGAGGGATATCTTGCAGCAGATAACTTTTAACTCCTTTCATACTGGAGATAAGCTTTCTGGTATTTTTCTGCAGTTGAGTGAATATTTATATTCTTCGTAAAAAGAACTTTCACTCAATTACCATTGTGTCTTAATATCAAAGCATCAGTTGCCGGTACAACCAGGTCTTGATTTCCCAGGCAATGCAAAAACCACTGGCCAAGGTCAGGAATGAGTTAAATGTGTCCAGGAACTGTTGTGTGTTCGATGGGTTTGTGTATTCCTGCAAAATAGGTCCTTGACATTGACTTCTCGAGAAGCAAACAAGCAGTGCTATAAACTGTAGCATAGTCCCCATGTTTAGAAAAAGCACTGGTGTAGAGCAAGCGTAACTCCCGTGACCTCTCCATGACCAGCACTTGGCCATTTGGACAGTACAGGCAGCCATTGTTGCCTGCAGTGGCGAGAGAGCATGATAAATCACCTTTGACTTGAGCTATGTTGATTGTTCTCATTAGGAGATGGGCTGCAATGGACTGTTATTGATCACCCAGACTGCTAGTCAGTTGTCTTTTGTTGACTTGCTAGGGTTCGTCAGGACGTCTCATTTAGTATATGTGTACGTGTCACAGGTGGATTAGCATCAAGGGGTGTCCACAAAGGTTTGGCTGTGTTTTAAGTGCAGACCCTACCTGGCCACCCTGTGTATTATGATGGGCATTTGTTTGCAATTCTAATCATTCTACCATACAACAGATGTACAGTAGTTGCAGGTCAGGAGACTCACTTGCCATATCTCATGCCAACATTTATAAGTCTCTTTGTCAGATAACATGAGTTCATAAACATAAACCCATCAGTAAAGGAGGAACACACAACAGCTGTCATTTGACACTATATTTCTATTCATGTGCTAAAATTTTTACTCTAAGGATCTGGACAAAAAGCATCTCCTGTTTCGCTGGGAGTTATTTTCCATTAAGGTCACAGAGAAAATGTACTTAGTGACCCAGCTGGTTATTGAACTGATATTATGCACGGATAAAGATTGTTATGATATTTGAGGCCCATCGTTATAAAATGGTCGAGCAGCCAGTTCAAATCAAGTGCAAGGATCATGACCGTGGTGTTATGTCGGTACATGAAGGACAGTTCCTGACCTTGACCAACACGACCAGCAATGTTACCTCAACTTAGGAAAAGGTCTCATGTCAGCTTTTTTCAGTCAGAACTTGCTACCCATGTAGGATTGGCCTGGATGGGACAAAATGCTTCGCCCAAAACCACTGCGGCAGGCATGGCAGCTTTTCTGGCCTTGCCTTGCCACATTTATATTCCCCGTGTATTAGTTTCAGTCTTGAAGTCCTCTATGAAGGCATGGGCCCCAAAACTAAATATCATGTCCAAGGTCAGGCAATGTAATGGGGTGTGCTGCTTATGTATGCACCATGAATCAATATTATCCTGCAGGTGTCTAAAGGGCCCCTTTAGTCTCTGCTGGAGACAGGTGGGTGAGAGAATGTTGCGGTTTTCTTTCCTGCTTGCATGGCAGCATTCCAGCCAGATATATGTAGACCACATTCAGTAAATTGTAAGGACAAAACTTTGTGGTTAAACGTTGAGATTTTCAGGGGTGGACATGCTTCCCTTTGAAAGTGACAGTGCTGGAGAGAAATGGACCTGCAGGACAAAGGGACACTGAACTAGTTTGCATGTCCAAGGTATACTCTGGTTTTCTTGGTAGATTACATGCACAATGTGTTCAGTATGGTGTGTGTTCAGCTAACGTGACTCACATGTCAGGCGCATAATGGACAGCCCATGACCAAAAAATAATAATAATAATAATGATAATAATAATAATAATAATAATAATAATAATAATAATAATAATAATAATAATAATAATAATAATAATAATAAAACTGACAGGGTCTGTTTCGCAGGCAACAAATATGGATGGGGTGCCTGAAACCCTGAAGCAGGGAGAATATGGACCAGGTAAGGGCAAGACCAACTGGTTAATGTGGGTTCTCAGTAGAGGGCTCTGTAGGCAGGTGGGCTGGGTATGTGTATTTCCATTAGTTTCCATAATAATTTGCATCTATGTAGCCTAAAAGCACCAAATTTCTTGTGGTAAATGGCTGTGTCCAGTTAAGGTACTCCTCTAAATTTTATCCAACCTTTTTCCTGCAAAACTCTGCAATGTATTTGATAGCTTCACTTTAATATAGAATTTATGTGGGAATACACACCTCTAGCCCACAGGAATTTTGTGTATTGGTTTGTATATTCGGCCAAATACAAATAAAATTCTTGTAGGCAACAGATTCCAGCTATGGGCTTTATCTTTCTATCTTTTTTGTCCACTTGCAATCTTGTACAAAATATCACTCATTATCATCGTCCTCTTCTCCCCTGGTGACCACTGAACAAAGAGAATGGGATGCTAACAGGATGACATGATGCATAGTACATGAACTTGGATGTAATGCTGACAAGTTTCTTCCTGCTCAGCTTGGCTCTGTAAGCGTTTTAGGCCAATTTACATGCAACGTACAAGACCAGTAGTGTGGACTTCCCTGATGCAGCTCTGATGCAATGGAGATAGAAATATAAGGACATACAAGAAGGCAGAGTGAGATTGCTGAATAGTTGAAATTTTCCTGAAATAAACATGGCAGTCTCCTGTTCATTTCCAAAATAAACTGGAGAGTCTCCTGTTGAGCATGTACATGTAACCATGTGGAACCCATACCCAGGCAGTACAGATCATTGCCACAGAGAAACCTGGCTGTGAAGCAAGCGGTACCGTACAGACCAGGTTTGTCTATGTAAGACGTACACCTTTAGCCATAAGGTATGCTTTTGTAGGAATCCAACCTCATGTGAGACCACCCATGATTTAGGACCCTACATGTATGGGTGACCTCAGGCGGAAGGTTCAACTGTGACCAGAGGGACTCCAATCCAGTTGTCCATAATGTTGTGACCCAACACAAGTATAAATGGCAAGACAAGACCTGCCACCCCTGTCTCGCCATCTTTTGGTTGCACTGGGGACGTCCTGGGACAGCCATGTCTGTTGACACATGACTCAGCTACAGGAAGTGGGGGGCCAGAGAGGGGATTTTATGCCCTTGTTATGTTTGATGGTCAAACCTGTACACACAGCGATCAGCTGTTAGACAAGTGAGGAACATAAAGGAGAGACAGATACCTCCACACCTTCACAAAGGAGGAGGATGGAAAAAAAAATGTTGCCGAGCTTGTTCTGAGTGACAGTGCTGAAACTGCAGGGTGGATCCGTCAGAAAGTACAAAGTAAGTGAAAGTTGACAAACAAAGAAGCTGACCTAGCAGTTTTATTCACTAGAGGACAGATGTACTTCCAGCAGTAAGATGGCATGTTCTCCAAGAAGGGACCATGAAGTGAAAACATCCAACTTGCGTACTTGAGTGTCCTCTAAAAATGGGTGGTGTTTTTTTTTTTTTAAGCAGAGAGTGTGATAATATATAAAGAGAGTATGAGAATAATAGGACCATTGGGTAGTTCTTTTTTTTTTTTTGGTTGGGGGGTATTTTAAAACCTGACATTGTACCCCACTGTAATATGTTGACTATGACTCACTTTTACTGTTATTATGGACTATGCAAGATTTATGCAAATTTTATGTAAAATATTTCACAATTCCACAGGGTGGGGTTGTCAAACAGGGCCAATGGAAAAGTTCCTTTCTTGAGTCCTTTAAAATGGTTATTTGATTGACATAAGTCTCCACAGTGCTTGTATGGTCCACTAAGGTGATTCATGTGGGGCTCAACCCACAGTTACCCCTGGACAAAGCCAGGGTGAGGGCTTGCTGTCTCTGTCTCTTACAGTGGTGTCTTTGTCCAGTTGGAAAATGTCCCATTGAGCTGCGTGTGTCACTGAGATTACAGCTTCTTTAATTTTAACTCCTCAGGCATGTTAGGAGAAGTGCGTAACGTTTTGGTAAATTTTGTATGCTGACAACCTCATATCAGGAGAGATCAGATAAGAAAAGTGTCCAGTTGGACTGGCCGCATAATTAATATACTTCAGTTATTTCAAACAAAACATCAACCAAATTAATGAGGCTGTGTGCAGTTTACCCAACTTCAGGATTTCCAAAAATATGTGTGTGTGTGTGTATATATATATATATATATATATATATTTATATATATAATGTCTGTATGTGTAAAAGAACCGAAAGGAGTTAAAAGAAGGGGCTGTGTTGGACTGTTGGTTATACTTGCTGCTGAGGTGAGGGCATAGCAATGTGGCCAGAGATCCCTCTATTGTAAGCGCACCTGTGGAACTGGGGCAAGATGTGCCACTTCAGCGAATGTTAGTGGAACAAATTTACCCTCACAAGCAGCTTTTTGATGCCCTCTCTTTGAAAGTCTATTTACCTGGCCATAAGGCAGGTGTGCAGGTGGTCGTTCAGTGCAGAAAAGTCGGCATGGTGTGGGACGGGAGCGGGCGCCTTCCACAGACACAGTGGTCTCTGCCTTCAATAATGAATGAGGTAGAGGAATCTGCCCCCTCAAGAGAAGCCACGTCCCTTAAAAAAAGGGGCCACCTTTTCTCCACACAGGAGGAGGTGCAGTCATGCCAGAGTGGGAGCATTGTACTTGTGTCTACATGGAGTGAGTGGTCTCCAAAGACAGGGTCTTGTGAATGCTGTAGGCAGCACAGCACACTATGCTGCTCACTGTTGTAGTCCCCCACTCAGTCAGGAAGTGTGTGTGTGTGTGTGTGTGTGTGTGTGTGTGTGTGTGTGTGTGTGTGTGTGTGTGTTTGTAAGTGAGTGAGAGGGGACATTTGTATTAGCGCTTAAAGCGAGGGATGATTCATTACCAACAGAGTGCACACAATGTATTTTTCCACTACTTCCCTCCCTCCCACATGAAGAGTATTTTCCAACATTTAAAAATGACTTCCTGTTATAGTTTACTGTTACAGTTACTGAAAAAAGCCTGGCTGCTTCCTCTCCCCCACACTAGAAATGCATCAACAAGATTCACTGAGCTCACAACAGAAGTATTTCCAGTCTCTTTGAAGCATCCAGTGACAAGTAAACAGATTGTTTGTGATTACTTGATCAGAATTTTATTTTTGTTCAGAAAGTACACCACCCTTTTTTACACGATTCCTCCAGCACACTGTTTGTATGCTGGTCAAAATGGATTTAATCTCCTGCAGCTTTCTCGAGAATATGTCTCCCTCAGGGTTCGAGTAAACACCAGGACTCTTGGCAAAATGTTCTGCTCTGAAAATAGGTTTACAAGGGAAGTGAGCCACGGTAGGCCAGTGTGTGGGACTTAAAGCACCATGCTTATACTGCATGCCATATTGATGCACTGGCTTTGTAGAGGGGGTAATAATAATGCGCAATAACTGGCAGGCCAGTCCAGACATTCATTTCCATCTTACCTAACAGGTGCTGTGGAAGGTCCTCTCCCGTGTGTGGCCGGCAGTGTTACTCCCAGTAAATTCATAGGGTACATTAAGTGTAGCATCATCTGGGAAAAATCAGATCGGGCTCTGGTGTTTCTACTGAAAGAAAGGCCCTGCACTTCATCATTGCCAAACATGATGATGACATCACACCAGTTCCTGTTTAAATGAATGCTCCCTATTGATTGCTCAGAGAGGGATCATTCTGTGATTTGTGTTAAGGGGAAGGTAAATGTGCACCAAGAATAAATTGCTGAAGGGATTTCATGATGGGCATATCCAGCAGAGGACCACTGCAGCTGTTAGTGACAGACAACCCAGAATTTTATACATTTTTCGCAGAGTATGTAGTCCCAGTGTTCATAAGGTGCCAACAGCTTGATAAGGGTACAGGATCAGGGGCATATCCCCCACTAAACAGCAAATAAATTTTGATGGTGAGGGGTACTTCTATAGGACGTCAAATAGCAGTACAGATAGAAAGCTGGCACAACTGAACTGAGTGTGTGTGTGTGTGTGTGTGTGTGTGTGTGTGTGTGTGTGTGTGTGTGTGTATGTGTGTGTGTGTGTGTGTGTGTGAGAGAGAGAGAGTTAACCCTATGTGTTGTACATGTATTCAGATTGTATCAGGGTCAAGAAACTTAACTCTTTCAGTTCCAAAGTGTAACTGAGTCACCTGCTTTCTTCGGTGTACTTTTGAGTGCAGACACATTGCACATGTCTTTTCAAGGCACCCAAAGGAAAGCTGTTGACCTGGATCAGTCTTAAGATCTCTGTGACTAAAGGTGTTGTGGTACTTGAATGGCAGGCTGTTTTACGAATAATGTGAATCTGGCTTCATTATGTTCATTCAGATCACATTGAATTTTGTTAAACTTGGCAGAGAAAGAGTTAAAACTACCTCTGCCTGGACAAAATGCTTCTCTTCATTCACCAAGCATTGTTGCTGCTGGAGATAGCAAAAGGGAAAATCAAGTTGTCACACACATATCTTGATGTCACTTAAGCTGTAAACCCTGCTGGTACATGGAGAGAGCTTGGGCAGTTAAAGGGGCTACTCCCCCACTTTAGTATGCCATGTGGCAGAATGACTCCGGCCCAGGCTGCTGGGACTGCTTGGGAGCACGGACAAAGGAGGGGGTAAAGTTGTGATGGTTCATTTTATTTTACACTTTACTTCCTGCTTTGTCAGTGCCCCCAAGCTGTCCCAATAACTAGGGCCAGGCTCATCATACCATGGGTGGTGCACTGGCCCCTTTAAACCTATGTCCTGTATTGAGATTTTCTCTCTCTCTCTCTCTCTCTCTCTCTCTCTCTCTCTCTCTCTCTCTCTCTCTCTCTCTCTCTCTCTCTCTCTCTCTCTCTCTCTCTCTCTCTCTCTCTCTCTCTCTCTCTCTCTCTCTCTCTCTCTCTCTCTCTCTCTCTCTCTCTCTCTCTCTCTCTCTCTCTCTCTCTCTCTCTCTCTCTCTCTCACAGTCAGTGAGTACTGCAATTTTGTATGAAGCACAGTACCCAGCCATACTTGAAAAATTTATTTGTATTATTGGAAGGGGGAGGGACATAGGGGTTGTAATCAAATGACAGCTCAGAAGATGCCGCCATGGTAAGACAAATGTGATAAGAATGACAGGCACTGCAAGAGCCCAGTCATAGAAATTCCTGTCAGTAAAAAGGAAATTGAATCGCGAGGTCAGACAGAGGGAAAATGTATGATGGATATGTCTTCTGGGCTGTCGTACACTCCCAATGGCAGCCACTGGGCAAGGGCTGAATACACAGCGGATTCATTAGGCAGGTTTAGGTATTGATTGGCTGGGACAAGAGAGAGGCTGGCAAGCTTGAAGCTGTCAAGTCAATCTGGCTCATTTGTAGGGTGTACATACACCAGCCCTGCCTGCAGTCAGAGCGTGGTGCCTGAACGCTGGCTCCAGTGCGGCAGAAGCCAAGATGAAGTCGTGGGATTGAGGCAGGAATTCTCTGCTGCATTGGCTGCAGTCTTCCAATTAAATACACACAGCAAGTGAAAAGTTGGAAATAAATTTACAGGGTCAAAGTCAAAATCTGTGCCATTCTCAGATGGATTGCTTTGTTCATTTTAGCAATTGGATTTTTCACCAAATCCTGAGCTTCGGTAGATAATTGTGATTGTCGAGATCCGTGCATGCCCATCTAACCCAGCAATACGGTCGTACTCTTGCGGAGGTCAAAAGTACACACCAGATGCATGGGTCTCACTTGAACTTGTGCTTTCTTGTTAGGGGCTATATTGGCTTTAGGTAAAATCAAACGGAATCCAATATTTGTGAGTCGCAGATTCATTTCTTTCATCAGAAATAGGAGGGGGGATATGGGAATAGAGCTACAGTAATTTCTCTCATCCCACAGGTAGCTTGAGAAAAGCATTCTACAGTCTGTCCTACTTTAACTTCAGACCTTCTTGGTTGATCTTCCTTTTTGCATATTTTTTTTTTTATTTTGTGTTATTATTTTAGATTTATTGTATTTGGTATCTTGTGGGAACGGAGGAAAGTTTGCCAAACATAGCCATAAATATAATACGATTTAGTTTGCTAGGGTCAACGTTTGCAGGTGCGGAATGCAAAAGCGGACCATGTTAGCAAAATCAGATTGCTGAGGGGTCAATGGGGTGCTCTTGGCACCCAAGAGCATAAAACTGGAGACGCATGACAGTATTGTGTGACAATGGGTTCTCTGATTTAACGATAACGATCCCAGTAAAGTCACAAGGGGAGAGCAAGTATCATAATTAGCAAGAAAAAGGAAAATGAATACCGAATTAGTTTTCTCCAGATGGTTTGCTCTTGACTCTCCTTTTTGAGTCTTGGGTTGAGCACCTGCGTGCGTTGGGCTGTGGGCAAGGGTAGGATCATTCCGTGGAATGTTTTCAAGACTACTTGTAATGTTCAGGATAACTACTCGAAGCCATCATATGCCCCTTGCATTGAAGTCCCATGCCTGACACTTTAATGGATTGTCACTGAGGTATTGTCACTGTTCAAATGTCTTGGTTTCCAGGAATACTGGAGGCAATACCCAGCATGTCCTCAGTCTTCCTTGATGTCATTCATGCATTGACCCTTTGTTCCCTTGTGGCAGCCACTCCTCTCTTCCTTTGCCACATCAACCAATTTATGGCCAGAACTGTTAACGGTAATGACATAAAACATTTTCTCTTTGTGATGCTCCACTGTCCAGGGTCTAATTTTCTGCTCCAGTCATCCAGATCTGCATAGTTCCCTCACCTACCTTGTGCAAGGAGCTGCCAATTGTTAATGTGTGATAAAAGAAAACAAAATTTGAAGTATTAATTTGGACCGTATGCACATAAATCTTGTCAGAATTTCTTTGACCTCAGAGTTCAAACGGAAAGGTTCAGCAGGTTGGAACATGTATTTCACACTTAGCTGTAATCCTCCCTCATGGAGAGGGGAAAGTTGATATAATTTATGATCTATTATAGGTTATTAGATGGAAATCTCATTCATAAATGGGTGTGGCAGAGACGGAAAGCTGAGGGGCATGGTGCTGATCTAAACAACAATATAATCCGGCTCTCTGGCACAATACTTGATAGCAGGCACAGCTGGCAATGCCAGCATTTGTCATTGAAATGTGAACTTTATGGGAGTGAAATTCTGGGAAGCCATTAGGATGTGTGTGCGTGCATGTGCCTGGATGCATGCGTGACCCCCCCCCCCCTCCATTTCTGGTTTTTGCTTCTGGTGACAGGCTATTGTAAATTGCTTTATTTTCACGTGCCATAGTTTTCATGCTTTTCGTATTTTTGACATTTCACTGTAGCTTTTATTTCACAGTTTTGGACATAATTCCTGTTCACACAATGTTAAAATTCTGTTTCACTGTGTTTTTATTTTCATGGTTTTGTACCATCAGTGAAATAAGCAAAAGTAAGAGTACAGCCAAATTAAAGCAATTTACACTATTCATTTTTGTGTGTCTGTTTGACTGTCTAATTCCCTGAAATTTTAAATGATTGTAACTGGAGTGTGCACTACAAAGTTGCATTTTGTCTGATAATGTATTTTTTGTGACATGACGATTAGTTGATTCCACTGTGAAGCAGCAACAGGTCATGGGAGTGATCCCTAATCCAGAAATACAGGGTCAGGCATGGGAGCACAGTCAATGATGTGGACTGATGAATTGCTTATGGATTCTGTACACAAGTTACAAGACCATAGTACCAGGTCCACTGTAGAATCTGTGCTTATAGGTCACTATCATAGTCCATTGTTACACCCATGCCATGGCACTCATCATAATTCTGTGTCATGTATGGTGATGTGGAGTTTTAATGGGAACTATGTTCTCATATTTCTTGTCGTGAAAACTTTCATCCAAGTACAGTGTGCCAGCATTCTGATGGTAAAGTGAGGGAGGTCTGACATCTTGGCAAGGGAAGCCTTACTTGCCAGGTAATGCAAGAAGCACTGATGGAGGCCTTTGCTGCTCTAAATATGGAATAAGTTTCAGCTTATTTTATATCCAAAATGCAAATTTCCTCTTATTTTGTCCTTCCCCTCTAGTGTGTGTAATCAGCAGACTTCAGAGGCAGACATATAAGGGGTTAACTTAACCTGTCAACCCTTAAAGTGCCGATTTAAGACTGAGTCAACAGCTTTCCTCGGGCCACTTTTTGTGCAATGTGTGCAAAGTGTCCCGAGGAAAGCTGTTGACTAAGACTACTTTTTGCTTTAGACCAGGCTTGCTGGTATTTGAATGAAAGGTATCTTCACAGGGAATTTGAATCGTTTAACCATAACATGTTGAACGGTTACGAGAAAAAACGACCACAAACTTGATTAGCACTTGAAGGGTTAATGCACAGCAGTATCAGTATTTAGGGGAGACCCGTGCTGAGTAAGAAAAGGTTGAACACCTGCACTGCAAAGCATGAATACTATGGACTGGAGCAGACACAGGTGCCAGTCATCAAGCACTCACCTGGTCTACATAGCAACTGTACCCAAACCACCTGCCCAGAAGCCGCACAGAATGTTATGCACACAAGCATTGGGTACACTGAACAAAGGTCAAGGATCAACGATCGCACCCTTTCTTTTTTTAACCGATGCCCACCTGGGATTGTTTTATAATAAGATATGTGTTACATTTGCAGAAATACCTTCACACCTGTTGTTTTGTTTGTGGTTGGAATGATCTAAAGGTTTCACCCATGAAACAGATTTTTATCTCAGATATCATTCTGGTCCCGATTGTAATCACTATTATAAGGTAATGAGGGAGGTAATTGTAAGCTTATCTTCTTCAACAACAATGGTTGCACTTGTCAGATGAGAAGTATAGCTATATAAGATTCTTGAACTCAGTAATCCCGGTCAGGTACCAATTATTTTCACAGTTTTGCTTCATCAACTCACAAACGTGACATTTATTATTAATCACAGGAGACATTTCATCAGGTGGCCAGGTGATTTGCGCCCCATCCCGTCCACCCCCCACCTCACCCCCCCAAAAAAAATCCATGTGTACTGTAATTGTCCCAATGAGTGCCCTGCATGCAATGAATGCCTTGCATTCTCATATTATGGTAAACAGCAAATCTGACAAGGCTAGAAGCCACATATTTAAGAGGCTTTTTTTTTTTCACTTTCACACGCAAGACTTTTGTCTCTATGCTGCAGCATCTGTTTAGGTATGACAACTGTTGAAGGTGCTGTGTGTGTGTGTGTTTACATAGCCACCGGAGTTGCCGCATTAAACACGTGCGTATGTTTATGTGTCACAGTGGCTGGATGTAAATATCCTTGTTGCATATGATAGTCTATTTGAAAGATACTGCTTTGAATTTAAATGGAGTCTCCAAACAAGGAAAACCTTCAGGATAAAGATGAGAAGGTCAGCCAGTGGTACAGTCGTCAGACTCTCCAGGTTAGGACAACTGCAGGGCTGTCCAGGAAAGGGGCACAAAAAGAAAAAGAACATTACCTGAATAATAAAAAAAAGTGGCAAAGAAATTTTTACACTTTAAACAGTGAAAGGTGTTCGTGTTGGAGCTATATTGTGAAGATCATGCGAGTAATACAATGAAAACGTGTACAGTTGCACATATATCTGACAGAAAGTAAGAGGTTTGATTTATAAGGCCCCCATTCCTTGGAGCAAGAGGGCATTTGATGGTCTGTGAAATAAAGATATTATTTTAATCATCTGTGACACTTTTTAGCTCAGCTGACTTGTAGGAGGCTCAGTCGTCCATTTGTCCCTTCACAATTACATTTTCGACGTTTTCTCCAAAACCGTCAGCTAGATTCACTTCAAACTTGGTGGCAATGTACCGTGGGTTGGTCTCTACCAAGTTTGTTCAAATGGTCACGCTCCAGTGATTGTTGGTTTCTTTTACGGATTTTTTTTGTTCTTTTTGTGGGCAAATCGTATCATCATCTCCAAAACTGCTCACACCATTGCTTTGGTATTGTTAGGTTTTCACCTAATGAAGTGAAGACTGTTGATCACTTTTACCATTTATTCTTCAGATCTCAAAATCATGTACAAGTTGACAACAAAGTGCTGATAGTGCTTCAGTGCTGTAACATCTAAGTCTGGTCTACTGTATGTGTCTGTGCCTCTCAAGCCTCTTCTGACAACTGAACTCCCAATACAATACTGCTATGCTGGGGGAAGGCATCCCTTATATACCCAAGCTGCGCCCAAACTCTGCGCCCAAAGTCTGTGCCCAAGCTCTGCGCCCAAACTCTGCGCCCAAGCTCTGCGCCCAAACTCTGCGCCCGAGCTCTGCGCCCAAGCCCTGCGCCCAAACTCTGCGCCCAAGCTCTGCGCCCAAAGTCTGCGCCCAAGCTCTGCGCCCAAGCTCTGCGCCCAAGGACCATCTGGGTGGCTGGCAGGCAGCCAAGTAAACAAAGCACTCCCCAGCCTTCTGTGGAGGTTTCCCCAAGGGTCCCAGGGGGATAACCCAATTACTGCTACTGCATAACTCCCTGGCCTATAGCTTCCCTGGCAAACATAAACAACCCACCTATTTACTATGCTACTGGCTATGCTATGGATAATCACTCACACTGAAGTGTATAAAATTTTAGCAAAAATTCCTCACTCTCCCCCTCTTAGCGTAATGTTCTCCTGGACATTACTTATCTCTGTAATTACAGTTTGAAGAAATATGCCAAAGTTACCTCAGCTAGCCTACCACTCCTACTTTAAAGTTGAGCACTGCACTTTACATTTCAGCACAATAGAAAGCATGGTGGAGCTGACACCCCATAGGTAACTTCTACACACATGTAAATAAGGACTACATAAGAAGGCTCTTCAAGAAAAATGCAGTGTCTTGCAGGTGTCCATTTCTGACATGATAAAAATAACCATGTCTCACATGTCAACAAAGATTACTGTTGACACTGATTAGTGTTCCCACAGTGTCCCTCAGTGACAGGTACTGTCCACTGACAAAATCATAAAAAGAGTTGAACACATCTATTCCAACAGTCCATCAAACATGATTAAAGAAAAAAAAGATAATGTTTTACAGGTCAGCCAGTGCTGACATTCGCAAGTGTTCATTAAGTGTTCCTCACATGAAAAGATCCATCAGTGACAGGTACAGGCCACTGACTAAATCTACTAAGATCAATTCCACTCTGTGCAAAAGAATGGGAATCAAAATTTACACTAGTCTCATCTTACAAATATACAACTAGTTATACAGGAGTCTATCATCCATTAAAGTCGTGTCCTGATGTGTGTACACCCGCTATGTACAAAAAGGTTCACCACCACTGGGCAAAGTCATGTCTAGGGTTTTGCACACTCGCTGTGTACAAGAAGGTTCACCACCACTGGGCAAAGTCATATCTGTGGTTTTGTACACTCGCTATGTACAAAAGGTCCACCACCACTAAGCAAAGTCAGATCCATGGTTTTGCACACTCGTTATGTACAAGAAGGTTCACCACCATTGAGCAAAGTCATATCTATGGTTTTGCACACTCGCTATGTACAAAAAAGGTTCCACCACCACTAAGGCAAGCTATACTCATAGGTCTGTACACTGTTTATAGGGATCCACCACCACAATGAGCAACACCATGTCTATAATTTCGCACACTTGTTTACAGCAACAACACAACCTGCCACCACGAGCAGTAAAGTCACATCAAGAGATATGTACTGGATGAATGTTCATACTTCCAGAGTCCTAAGGCTCTGCCAGGAAATCCTTCACTGCCTTACAGGTAGGGCAGCTGGCCAGGTTCATTGTGTGCCCGTAGGCGAGGTGAAGTTGCCTAAGTGCAGAGTCCCGAGCAGGGGTCACACTGGGCCCAGCAACAAGCCCACAGTGTGTTGGTTTTATGGCTTTCTGTATAGACTGCTTCAGGTCCCTTGTCTGGTCCACAGCCACCTGGATCATCTTTTCTTTTATTTGCTTTAGGAGAGTGGACTCCTTGCTCTGCAGAAGATTCATGATCTTGAGCAAGGACAGCTCGACGTTGCCTAAGCGGTCCTCCATGCAAGGCCTCTTGCTTATACCATTCATGTCCTGCTCTCGCAGTCGCTTGGGGGGATGCCCTTGGCCTGGGAATATGCACTGAAGGGGTGGCTCTGGTTCCTGGCCCTGGGGCAGAGGTGGTGGGGAGGGCTCTCTGTCCTGGGGAGATGGTCGTGTCGACAGCTCCCCCTCCTGATCCTGGGATATACCTGGCTCCGGCTCCTGGTGCTGGGGTAGAGGTGATGGGGAGGGCTCTCTGTCCTGGGGAGATGGTCGTGTCGACAGCTCCCCCTCCCTATCCTGGGATATACCTGGCTCCGGCTCCTGGTGCTGGGGCAGAGGTGATGGGGAGAGCTCCCCCTCTTGGTCCTGACCCTGGGGCGTGCATATCCCCAGGAGGTTGTTTAGGCAGTCTAGCTCCCAGTCGTACAGTGCTGCTATTGCGCTGTCTTCAGACGGGGCCCCTTGGTCCAGGGGTAGAGGCTCTGCCATAGACGGCCCTTCCATCTGGTCCTGGGTCGTCTGTGTCTCTAGTGCAGGGGGGGATGGCTGCACCTTCTGGCTGTCAGGTGAGCATATGCCCAACAGTTCTTGTAGGCAGTCTACCTCCTCCTCTACCAGTGTAGCCACCTCACGATCCTCAGACCCAGCCCTATGGCCTGTGATCACGGGCTGGGATACTTCAACTGTAGTAGCAGCTGGCTGCGGATCGGCAAACTGTTCTGGTGGCGTATACACAGGTTCATCCTGCAGTGGTGTGCCTGGACTAGAGACATCTTCGTACAGGACCTCAGACAGCAGACCCTGTGTTGATTCGGTATTGGGACCACTGCTATGGGCTGGCTCAGGGGTCTCTGGGCTGGGCACATCCTCGAACCCTTCCATCAATAGCTTGGTTGGGGTTGGTTGTAGCATGCCACCCTCCTTACTCGTGGCCAGATGTGTGGGTGCATAGCAGTGCCTGGTCAGCCTAGACTTGGAGGCAAATGCTTTGCCACAGGGCTCGCAGCCATAGATACCGCTCCCATGACACTCTGCCTGGTGCCGTGTCAGGTTCCTCTTGCTGCTCAACTTCTTGCTACATTTACTGCATTCCATCTTCTGCTCTCAACTTTCTCACTACAGAACTCTTTGACAATGGGTGTTCGCTTTGCAGCTACTAACATCAAACTGATCTGTGGGAGCATTGTACCCACCACATCACATGACCAGTGGTCTCTCCAGGGATGCAAACAGCCACCATCTTGGACAGCCTTGGTGCCATCTTACAAGCCTTCCCTTTGTTGGTGTGGGAAAGTAAACACAGCTGACAGACAAGGCAGTGTCTTGTGGACCCCCATGATCCAACAATACATTCCAAAAGTACTCAAGTCCTCTGAACTGGTCAGGGTCTGATTTTCACGCATCGTTTCCACTGCAGACCACAGGCACTAGCCAGACAACCCCTTGGCTGTCTGGCCCTTTGATTCACCAGCATGTTTGCAGGCACCTAGTGAGAGGCTGGAACACTTAATGGGCTTCTGACTGTTAACAGGTGGCCATCTGCACTTTGAAACCCTCTTGTGTTTGTGCTATGCCCTCAGGGGTCCGAGTCCCACACTTTGGTTATCACTTTCAAGCAGTATGCATATTTGTGAACATAACAGCTTTCCAGAACTCATCTTGAACCAACTTCTCTATGAGGGAGAAGCCTGCAATAGTTTTGAAAGTAACTGGTCTAACAACCATAAAACTGTGTCTGTTTCCTTGGCCGGTCACTAAAACGTCTATAGGGAGTAGGGCCAAACTGTTTGCCCCCTCTTTTCCCTTTGCCGGGTGATCCCCCTGATTTACCATGGATGTTTCTCCTGTCACTTTCCTGTTTCAACCTTGAGTTGGGCTGTGCATTGCCTCTTGCTGCCACTGGGCCATTATCAGGGTGACTTTCTGATGTAACATTCTCCTCTCTTTTCACAGAGGAACTTGCTTCATTTGTGGTGTCCGTACCATGCTTAGGGGTGGGCTTTTGAATGGATACAGATTCCCCACCTGGATGTGTGCCAGTGATAGGCAGCACCATAGACGTAGGAGTCTCAGCCTCTTTTGCAACATCCTTGACAAATGGACTGTTTACCCCCAGTTGTGGGGTGTCAGACTGTGTGGCCACATCAGCAGTCTTGTGGGCCTCGCTCATGACTTTCTTCTTGAACCCAGCTACCCATGCAGGCCAGTCTTGGCTCACGTATGGCTTGAGACGATCATGATGCAATATTTTGGGCCTGGCTTTAGGGTGACCCTGAATCTTAAACAGAAGTGCACTGTACTTCTGTACTACAATACATGGTCCTTTCCATATGTCAGAGTTTAACTTTGGGCTGCGACCCACTGTCCTAGTTGTATCTAGGTAGTACACCAGATCACCTACAGCATAAGAGTTGACCATGAGCCTGCTGTCATAATCCCTCTTTTGTCTCTCACCATACTTCTTTAAGTGTTCTCTTACATGAGCATATACAGTGGCTAGTCTGTCTTTCAGGTCAGCAATATATTGACTTGGCCTGACGTGACCGTCCTCCTCTGTACTTTCAGGTGTACAGCAGCCTAACAAGATCTCTACAGGCATGTGCACTTCTCTCCCGAACATGAGATAGTTTGGAGAGTAAGATGTGGCATCATGAACACAGTTCCTATAAGCTGCTGTAAGCAAGGGCAGGTGCACATCCCACTGTCTCTGTTCTTTGTCCACATAAGCGGATATCATCTGTGCCAAGGTGTGATTGAATCTCTCAATCAACCCATTGGATTTGGGCCTATATGGGGATGTGCGGGTCTTGTGGATACCATACAGCTTGCAGAGTTCCTGGAATAGTTGACCCTCTGTGGCCCGTGCCTGATCTGCATGTAGATCTAATGGACAGCCAAATATTGAGAAGTGTTCATACACCAGGACATGTGCCAGGGTGCTGGCTGTCTGATCGGGTATAGCATAGGCTGAAATGAACCTGGTGAAGTAGTCGCCAACCACTAAAACATAGCGATTTTGTCTCTCAGTGAGTGGGAAGGGCCCCAACACATCTATGCCAACCCTGTCCATGGGGGCACCCACTCTGTAATCATTTAGTTCCCCTTTTGCCTGCTTAACAGGCCTTTTCCTTGCACCACATTTTGTACAGTTCAGCACCCAATCTCTCACTGTCTCGCTCATTCTGTACCAGTAAAAACTGTGTTTCACTGCACTCAATGTTTTTCTAATGCCCAAACGTCCAGCACTGACAGAATTGTGCATTGCCTGCATTACTGTGCTATACAGGGACTTAGGAACAACCAGTGTCAGCTTAGGTTTCTCAGCACCCAGGGGAATCCAAGCTTTATATAGGACCCCTTGTCTTAGCACCAATTGTTGTCTCATAAGCCACATGTTTCTGACAGCAGGTGACTCAGCCGCAATTCTATCTCTCCCTGGCCACTCTTCCTGTGTCTCCAGCCATCTCATCACTATGTCCAGGTCACAGTCCTCTCTCTGTAGCCTGGCCAACTCCCCTGGGGAGTACTGGCCCATCCAGACACCAGGTATATCACCAGACACAGCACACTCCTCAGTGGCTACCTGTGCAGACCCGTTACCATAACCATATGAACCGTCTGTGGGCTCAGGCAATGGAATGGGGTCACTTTCTTCTGGTATATCACCCTGTCTTCCTGTCTTGCTACTGGCTTTAGGACTCTCAGCCCCTGGCACTTTCTTTTTGTGAACTCGACTTGTAGGGTACTGTATGGCATGAGGCTTGAACTCATTGGCTACCACACAGTACGTACAGCTTGTCAAATAACACAAATTGTGATGAACAGCTCTGGCAACCTGTTTGGCGACATATCTCCAAAAGCTCAGAAGAAATGTGATTACTGCACACATCACAACAAACAGGCTATGGCAGAACGCTCTTCCTTTTCCACGAAGTGCTTCTCCATCACTGTCTGCTCTCCTTTCTGGCTCCACTCTACAGATTCCTTGCTGTACTGGCCTTGCCTTCAATGGGACCACATCATCTAGCTCAAGGAAATCTGACCACATTTGGTGCTTTCTTTCACAGTGATCACATCCACCACATGGCAGATTTTGAAGCACAGTCTTCCCGTCATAGCAATCACACTCCTCAGGATCACATGTGACACGACTCAGGCCATCACAATTCTGGTGACGTGATCCGGCTCTGTGCAAGATTTGGAAATCATACTGTGAAATCAGCTCTAGCCAGCGGGCCATCTGGTCTTGTGGCTCTTTGAAGGACATTACCCATCTCAGTGCACTATGATCTGTGCGGATAACAAAGCTTCTACCCAATAAATAATGACGAAATGTCTGTAGAAACACTACAATTGCTAGCAGCTCTCTCCTGGTGACACAGTATCGTCGCTGAACTTTTGTGAGTGACTTGCTGGCATATGCTACGGGTCGTTCCACTTCTTGTTGGGTCTCCTCACACCATGTAACCTGGCTAATGCATGCTCCAATGGCCCTGGCACTAGCATCAGTGTCCAGTACCCATAAACCTTTATCATTTGGATATGCCATGACTGCATCACTGGTCAGGGCAGCCTTCAGGGTCTCAAATGATTGCTTACAATCACTAGTCCACTCGAATGCCTGTCCGGCCTCTAACAAGCTATTCATTGGACTTGCAATTTCAGAGAACCCTTTTATGAAACGCCTGTAATAACCACACAGTCCAAGAAATGCTCTTACATCAGTTGTGTTTCTTGGGGTAGGCCAACTGACTACAGCCTCAACTTTGCCTGGATCTGGTTTGACCCCCTCTGGTGTCACAACATGGCCCAGGAATGTAACCTCTTTCTGAAACAGGTAACATTTTGCTGGCTTTAATTTCAGTCCTGCCTTTTGCAGCCGAGTGAATACCTGGTCTAATCTGTCAATCATTTGCTCTGAACTGGTTGCTATGGTAACCAGGTCATCAAGATACAAAATCATGCTGTCCCACTGTAGCCCTCGCATCACCAACTCCATACACCTGGAGAAGGTAGATGGAGAATTTGAAAGGCCCATTGGCATAACGTTATATTCCCATAAACCACTTCTGGTAACAAATGCAGTCTTTGGTTTGTCCTCCTCTGCCACATACACTTGGTAATAAGATTGACTCATATCACAAACACTGAAAAGATTATGTCCACTGAGGCAATCTAAACAGTCCTGTATGCGTGGTAAGGGAAAGGCATCTTTCTTAGTGACCTCATTCAGGCGACGATAATCTATGCAGGCTCGCACAGACCCATCTTTCTTCCTACAGTACACTAAAGGTGAAGCCCAGGGACTGGTGGATTCCCTGATGATACCTGCTTTCAATTGAGACTGGATCACTTTTTCTTCTTCACCCTCAAAAGCTTTGGGTGGTCGTCTTGGCCTCTGTTTGATAGGCTTGGCATCTCCTGTGTCAATAGAATGAGTGACTACAGTGGTGCGCCCTAAGTCATCTGGAGATTTTGAAAAGACAGATTCATGTTTGTCCAGCAGGAGTGCAAGCTTCAATTGCTGAGCCATGCTTAGCTCAGAGATGCTCCTGTTATATAAGTCCCTCAGGTCAGGGCACCACTTTGCCAACAAATTTGGCACATCCACCTTGCTTGGGGGAGTATCTTTCACTTGACATACTCTGATAGGCTTACATGGAATGGTCAGCTCCTGCACATCATCCACAGTAGTAATGTAGCCCAGTGTTGACCCCTTTTGCATGGCATAATCTTCATTCCCTGTGTTTACAATTCTCACAGGTATGCCCATGTCTGCCCTCTGGGGGTCAACCAAGGCACTCGCAACAAGCAAATGGTCACCCAGGCAAATGGTGGGGTCTGGCTCTATGACAGCTGCTGTTGAGTGGAGCTTCTTGCCTTGCACTTTCCCCTCCAGTATGATCTCACTGCATGCAGGTATAGTGGTGGTTTCAGCCAAGCTCACTCTCCTCACACCAGGCAGGTCACCTTGAACTTCACACTCTACCCATTTATCATTTAGATAGAGACCCCCTTGTCCAGCCAACACTGAACAGTTATGCTTGTACAGGAAGTCCATTCCTAGGAGCCCACTGTCCTTAATGGGAGCCACAAATACATCCCATTCATATGGGTGGCCTCCTATGTCCATGGTGATGTTTACAGTCCCCAATACCTTTAGCTGGCCAGCATCAGCAACTTCTAAACAAACTGGTTCACACAAAGGCTGTATAGTAGGACGCATTTCTTCAGGTATCTTACCAAGTGTCTCAGTGGATAAAATAGTCACCACTGCACCAGTGTCCAATAACATACCAGTGTCAAATCCACCAATATTAACAGGTACCATCATAGAGACACCTATAGGACTGCTCTGTCTGTTAATTCTTATAACCTTCCCATCAGTCACATTGTTGTGGACCGGTACTAGGCCGGGAGGACCGGTCCCCATCAGTTTTCCGACTGTTCACTGGTTTGGCCATTTGTGCCCTGGTTGTCACTGTGGTCCCTGTCTGGCTCTGGGCATGATCTTTTATAATGTCCAAAGCATCCACAGTTGTAACATTTAACCTTTGACATGTCGGGTTTTTCCCTGTTCCTAGGACGGCTATGTTGGGACCTGTGGCTGGCTTTAATGGCTTCCTTGATTTCCTCAAACTTAGGGTTCAGTGACTCTTTAAGCTCTGTACCAAATTCTTGTAAGCGCTTTTCAGTCACAAAAGCAACATTGTTTGGCTGTTGCTCAACTTGTTCAGTTGTTTTCACAGGGCGCACAGCTGTGCGATGACTTTGACCTTTACCAACATCTTCTTTCAAATTGATGTAAATCTCATAGGCTCCCCTGGCCTCTTCAATGGTCTTGGGGTCCCTCATCCCTATCGAAACAGCAGCTTGTTGATCTGGCAGGCCCCTCAGAAAGTGACGCATTGCTATTGTTTCTCTGGTGTGGCTGTCTGCTGTAGGGTAGCCCTTAATGACTAGGCGCTTCAGATCTGCCACATATTCAGACAGTGCCTCCTTGACTCCAAGTTTTCTGCTCTCCAACCTGGCAAGGTAAGAGCTGACTGTGTGCCTTTCTTTGAACCTGCTCTCTAAGGCCTGTACCAGCTGGTCATAAGCTTGTAGGGTCTCTTGTGGTAGCTGGCTAAATGCATACTCTGCTGCATCACCCCGCAAACTGCTGGTCAATCTGAACAGTTTCTCTTGTTCAGTCCACTGGCACACTGCTGCTAGAGTACAGAAAGGCTGTATGAAGCCCTCCCATGTTTCTTTGCCATCAAATGTACTTTGGCGTGGTAAGGGAACATCATGTGACTTATTTCCCCTGTAGCGTGGAGTGTACCCAGGCTGGGGCCTTAGTAGTTGGGATACCTCTTCTGGGGGTGCAGGGAGACCAATGTTGCCCTCTGGTGCCGTCTGCAAGAATTGCAAGTTTGACCATGCCCTTGGTACATTAACAAAGGACTGTGCTTGAGTGGCTGGACTATTCCCGTGGTCCATACCCTGGCTGAATGCATCTCTGGCCCTGGCACTTGGTGTAGCTTGTGACAAATATGAAGCAGACTGTGCTTGCAAATTTGTAACTTCTGACAGTTCTTTCTCCTTCTGTAGGCATTCAACCTTGGACAATGCTGCCTGTCTGTCTTTTTCTGCATCATCTGCCCTCTTGTTGGCTTCTTGAACTGACTGCATAGTTACAAGCAGTTGTTGCCTCAGACTCTCTATTTCTTGCTGCATGTCACTGCCTCTGGTCTGACTGGCCTCTGCCCCTGTCATCTCACTATTTGTCTCAGCTGCCATAGAATTGTTGGTTGTCCTCTTAGGTGGCATCTTGAAATGTTAGTTTGACTTTTTTTTTTCAATAACAGTCAGAATTGCCACTTAGTACTGCTGCATCTGTAGCTCAACACGCATAAGGACCCCATTCTGGTTGTAGTACTGTATCACAGAAAGGTGGTTTCTTCTGTAATTCAACATAGGCAGCAAATTATACAGAGGCAGCAAGTCACCATAAAAGTACCATGTAGCAAAGAATATTGTCACAATTATCAGCAGAGCTAACAATAGTTCTATAAAGTACATCTTCTAGCTGTGACAATATATTTGTCCCACTTTATGTCACAAGTCAGCCACTTTGCAGTGAACAAAATTGTTTTCCAGCTCTTTGTGTTGCAATTGTCCCAATTTCAATTACTGCTGGTCTGAGGTCTCTTCAGCTGAGATGATGCACATGAAACTCTGGCCAGTCTGTTTTTCCAAGTCTTGGAGCAATTCCAAAAGTAGGCAGAAGTCTGTCATGCAGGGGTCCATCTCACTATTCTCTGTTCCAGGGCAGCTGTGAAGAGTGTCTTTGCATGGCAGTAGAGAAAAGCACTCAGAGCATTCAACCACTTCCAGCTTCTCAACCAAGCTGACAGTCATGTTCCTAGGCTGTGGATCACCCACCAGTCTTCTGAATTGTGTTATCAATTCTTGATCCCTCCGCTTGCCACCAGTGTTAGGTTTTCACCTAATGAAGTGAAGACTGTTGATCACTTTTACCATTTATTCTTCAGATCTCAAAAGCATGTACAAGTTGACAACAAAGTGCTGATAGTGCTTCAGTACTGTAACATCCAAGTCTGGTCTACTGTATGTGTCTGTGCCTCTCAAGCCTCTTCTGACAACTGAACTCCCAATACAATACTGCTATGCTGGGGGAAGGCATCCCTTATATACCCAAGCTGCGCCCAAACTCTGCGCCCAAAGTCTGTGCCCAAGCTCTGCGCCCAAACTCTGCGCCCAAGCTCTGCGCCCAAACTCTGCGCCCGAGCTCTGCGCCCAAGCCCTGCGCCCAAACTCTGCGCCCAAGCTCTGCGCCCAAGCTCTGCGCCCAAAGTCTGCGCCCAAGCTCTGCGCCCAAGCTCTGCGCCCAAGGACCATCTGGGTGGCTGGCAGGCAGCCAAGTAAACAAAGCACTCCCCAGCCTTCTGTGGAGGTTTCCCCAAGGGTCCCAGGGGGATAACCCAATTACTGCTACTGCATAACTCCCTGGCCTATAGCTTCCCTGGCAAACATAAACAACCCACCTATTTACTATGCTACTGGCTATGCTATGGATAATCACTCACACTGAAGTGTATAAAATTTTAGCAAAAATTCCTCAGTATTACACAAGACACTCCAAGGGACTCCTATTTATTAATTTGATCATAAGGTTGTGCTGCAATTTTTTCTATTTTTTGTGTGTTTGCACTGTTTTCTATTTCTCCAGAACTGTCACTCAGATTAAGCTGAAACTGGGTGGATATGTTCCTTGTGAAAGTCGAAGAAAGTTGTTTGCTAGGTGGCACTGCTATGGATTCCTGATTTTTAACTTTTTTTTCTTTTTTCAATTCGGGTACTTATCAGTAAATGCACCCTTCATATTGATTACTATGTCAGTCAATGGGCACTCTACTTGTAATGCCAGTTCACATTTTTGACTTCGTCCCCAAAACTCTGTGGCAGATTCACTGCAAACCTGGTGGCAATGTATCATAGATGTGTCTCTACCATGTCTGGTCAATTTGTCATGCTTCAGCGATTTTGGATTAGACAGAGCCATTAGAGGGGAATTTGTTTTCTGAATAATATGTCCAAAAATATTTGAGTCAGGGCATTCATATTGCACAGGATTATAGTTCTTTTTAAGGGCAAGGTTATATTTTCTGGGAATGGGTGACCTTGAGCTATTTCGCAAGGCCACAGGACCAGGGTTGTGGAATTTGCTTTTCACACAATATGCCCAGCAGTTTTTGAGCTATGACTTTGATATTAGACAGGATTAATGTCCTCTATAAGGGCAAGGTTACATTTGAAGATGGGTGGCCTTGACAGATTCCTAAGAGCTTTGATTTTGTGAACAAGCCTAGGTCAGCTAAGCACAGGCTGTTTGCACAGCCCTCTAGTTTTTCTTTTTTTGTTGTGGTGAAAATGGAAAAAGCCCAACCTGGAGAGCACTAGTGGTGGTAATGGGCTGGATGCCAGACAAGGCAAGGGGTCACCTGGAGATCACTGTATTGGTTGTCATACTTGCCACAGCTGTGAACCCATAAAACAGCACTTGTTTGACAACACACTTCCCAGTCTGGTGGGTACCTGAAAATGTTGGCAGCCAGCCCTGTGTACAGGGTTAGTCTGACATCAGACGTGCCACTTTCACCTGAGTACAGGTCAGGGGACTGGGCCACCAGACAAAAACAAGACCTGTGTTTTAGGATGCTATATTTGAGGTTTAGCTGTCTGTGATGTCAGATTTATGTACAGGTACACAAATATAGTCCCCAGATTGCTGTGTCTGGGGTGGCCTGCGTATTGAACTGTTTATTTTTTTCATGCGTCAGAATAGAAAATAGAACCGGATGAAAAAAGTCCATACTTTAAAAGTATTTATAGCCACAGGAGTAAGGAAAAAAAAAAAAAGATTTATATGACTCAGTAGTGAGCTAGTGATGCAGGTCATGTGTGTAATGTTTATGTCTGGGAAATGTTGAGATTTAAGTGCTTTCTCTTGGGAGGGGGGGGGGATTTGTTATGATTCTCCCAAGGACTCACCTCCCGATTGTCTGAAATTGAGGCGAGTCAAATGTTACCTGTTGCGTGTGGTTCAGTGAGAGTATATCAAGTGTGTCTAGTCACCTTGCCAGCTGGCTGCTTGTCACAGGGACAGCTAGCAGGTTTATCTGGCAGCACACACACGTATCTGTACGTACATATTATTTGCATCATTCTGCTTCAGTCACTTTAGGCCAACAATTTCAAGGAATCATAAGTACAGTCGAACCTTATTATAATGATACTCAGGTATGTGGCATAATCACTTACCATATGAGTTGTGAGGTACTTGACTTGTTCAGTGCCAGCAAGGACCCTCTATACAGGGTCCTTGGTGCCAGCTGCCACTGAAGTCGAACCACTTAACGCAAACTGGACTGCATTATAATACGAGTGCTAGATTGGTGTTCCTTGCAAAAAGACCTTTCATTGAAGTACCTGCATGCCTGTAGTTATATAGAATATAATAGTCCAGGTCAACAGCTTTCCTCGTGTGCTTTGGTTGCGAAGAAAGCTGTTGACTCGGTCCAGAATGTGACACTGGGAGAGTTAAAGTCAGATTTCTTTTCTGCTAAAATGGCTCAATTATCGGACACATTTTGGAGGGAACAGGTGGCGTTCATATAGAGAGGTTTGACTGTACACAACAAAAGCTACTGCCTTCTGATATGTAGTGTACACAATATTTTCCGCTCTGTGCAAGTTTTCTTGTGTACGAGTTTATTGGCTCTGTCATTACTCAAATGGTGTCTCCATGTACAGGGTTAGATGATTTTCTAAGACCATTAACAGACATACAGACATCCCCTTTCTGTTTTTCCTCAATTGAATTATGTCGCTATTAATGCCACATTTGTTTCAGTCCCATTGATAGCCTTAAATGGGGAGATTCCACTAGATTTGCATTTTGCATTTTTTTTTGGGGGGGGGTTAACTTCCAGCAGCATATTTCCAGGTGCCATTATGTATGTTTATGGATTACACTTTTCACATTTATCATTGTGTTTATTGTGTACGGTCACATATGACCTCACCAGTCAATAAAAGAATGACTTGCTTACTGCACTGGGGAGGCCAGTGGTGTTGGCCCCAATTTTTGGCAGATTCATCCATGTACCTCAAACATGCCAACTGCCAGTCAACCTGACCTCCTATTGGCTGGGACTCCACAGCAGCAAGGTCAGAGGTCAAGAGCCCATGCATAAATCAAGGGCTGCAGGTTGGAGTTGGGAACTGGGGTCATACTGCAGGGTGAAACCCATTACAATATGACCTAGACTTGTCGACTGGTCTGGGTTATTCACTGAATAACATCAAGCTCCCAGGCAAAATGTTGTGTTTACGACTCCCAGTACAGGCTAACATGGTGCTTCTGTCCTTTGGCAAGTGCGGCAGCATTTTTCACACCTTTCAAGACCTTTCCATTTATGCCAACAGTTGACAGCTGTTTGGATCCTCGTAGCAGGATGATACACCTTCCTGTGGAGGCTTGAACTCACACTGAGAAATGTTTTATATTATTTTAGTCCAGACAAAAATCATATAATGGAGTGGGGTATGTGTTGGGACTAGTAAAAGTTAAAGGAATGGATTGGTTTTGTAGAAGAACAGACATTGTTAATCATTTTTGTCCATTGTTGGTTTGATAAACAGTAAAACCCCTGGAGATGAGGCTTTGAGACGTCAGTCTTTGATGTAGGCTTGGTAAGTCAGATGGACGTGAAACTGTCAAGGTCATTATGGCAACCAGGCTGTTGTTTGTCAAGAATACACATGTCAACAAGACAGAGTTTACAGTCACCCTGCATCTCAGGAAGGATCCCAGACAGTTCAGGAACAAAGGAAGTCCAAAATATACGTTTTGCATCGTAGACCTTGCTGAAGTTGCATTTTCAGCAGACATGGTTTAAGTAGGAAACAGCTAGGCAGTTCTACCAGTCACATAGCAAGTCTGGGCAGGCCATATTTCAAGGTTGATGACCGTTCTAACCATTAATTGACAACACTTCTTCACTTGTTTCCAGTCATATTCATTTTATGAACATGAAAATATTGCAAGGATTCATGCTTTGGATGATTCTGGTGCAGGTAAGCATTTATGATGTGAAGAGGAACTGACATTTCTCGCGTCTGTCCAACTTGCCTGTAGAGTCATTTGTTCTTGCTAATGCCTGTGAAGGGGTAAGTTAATCAGGCAAGTGAAGTAGCTATAGGTAGGCTAAGGGTTAAAGTTCAGAGGGGGGTACAGAGGTCATGGGGTTGCACACCAGTGCATCTGAGGTAGTTATGTATTGACAGATGGTACCATAATTTGCCTTCAGTTACCACACGCTGGTATACCTACAGTGGCCCTTTATCTTGTAACTTTGTTAGCAACAAAAAGTTTCGCAATATAGCATGACTATTGGTTCGTTAAGTCCTTTGCTGACCATAATGGATACATTTTGTACAGAATAATGAAACTCAGCTGGCATTAGCAAAAACGTCTTTTGACTGTCACAAGGAGTTGTGTAACAAGTTGATTTCTTCTGGACACACAGTTGTGGCAGAACATAATTTAATTTTTGTTCTAGTGCTTTGGATGCCCCAGTATGAGGCCCATGTTGATGACCCAAATGCATGTATTGTACAGAAAGACCTTCATTTTCAAAACAGATGTGAGCAACTCAACTTGACACATAGCAGTGTTTCAGAGACTGAAAATCTTTCGCTTTTCTCTTGTAAATTTTTGTTTTTATCTTGCAAATTCAGAATGAGTAAATTCTATGTGTCTGGGAATGGGAGCAACACAGGATACATACATGAAAGTGTTATGTTCTCAAATACAGACAAACACATGACTGAGAAAGGTCCTGGCAGATCTGTATGCTGCCTACAGGATGGATGCTAAGGGTAGGGGAGAACAGGTCAGTGACTGATATGACAGGAGAAGGACCAATCTGTCAAAGTGCTAAAGAGACACAAAAGTAGCCCATTCCTTACTGTCAGGTCAGCTCATTCAAACACAAAGTGAGGACTAGTCTGTCCAGTCTGTATAGATTTTAATTTGATCTGTGGTGAGATGGAAACTGTAAGGACCACTTGGGGACCTCCTACCCAGCATGTCTTGTTCCATCTAATTGTGTAGGGGAATGGATGTATAGACCGAGAGATGCCTCATTAATCTGACTGTCTTCTTGTCAGGACAAAAACCAACTGGGTATCAAGAATTGTTGTATAAGATCAAGACCAACCTGGCTGGTTGCTATTCTGTATTTGTCTTTTGGCACAGTTGTAGACAGTACTCACTTTGTGCTGAGTTTGAACAGTGTATGTGGTTATGCATTCAGATGTCCCGATTCACAGTACGGAATCATGGCTATGAGGGGGGTGGGGGAGGGTGTAGTAGAATAGCCCACAGGAAGCCTCAATGTAAATGGCAGACAATGGATACTGTAGATAGGAGAGACCACCCTGGGTCTGTGTGTCTATATGTCAGTCACTGTTACTAATGTCTGGGGCCTTGTCACTCACAAACATGCTGCACAACCTACCTGAACTTATCAATCAACTTAACTCTTGCAGTCTCAATCACAAAAAGTTGTGCGCATCTGAATTATGAGGCAATTCCTGATTAAAATTGCCTATAAAAGTACCTTTTATTCAAGTATCAGCATGCCTATATTTGGTTTAAACATATTTTATTATAAAACAGTTGGCCAGCAGGCTCACCAGCCTATATGAAGGCCTATGTTTGCAAAGAAGGCCAGAAATTGGCAGTGTCAATCAGTAGTTTCCATTGGCATACTGTTGGCATTATCCATGTCAATCAACAGTTTCCATTGGTATACTGTGGGCATTCACCATGTCAATCAACAGTTTCCATTGGCATACTGTGGGCATTGTCTATGTCAATCAACAGTTTCCATTGGCATACTGTGGGCATTGTCTGTGTCAATCAACAGTTTCCATTGGCATACTGTGGGCACATTGGTGTCAAAGCACTTAACTCTTTTCAGTGCCAACTGTGACTGAAGTTGAACTACCACAAAGGAACTGGTCAGGCTTATAATAAGGGTACTAGATTCATATTCCTTGTAAAAAGACCTTTCATTCAAGTACCAGCATGCCTGTAGTTAAATGGAATTTGCCAGTCCAGGTCAACAACTTTATGCATGATTCGGGTCCATTGTGCCCAAAGCACACAAAGGGAAGCTGTTGACTCAGTCCAAAATGAGGCACTGAAAGAGTTAAGGAATATTGTGGACTTAGTCACCAATGAAACTGACGGGGTTAATTGTGGGGTCAGCCCTGGTGGTCATTATGTGTCCAGATCTCCTGATCTGGTTTCATCATTAATTCTTTCATATGCCATCATTCTAAGGCTGTAGAGATTCCACTCCATGTCAGTGTCAAGTTTTGCCAAGTCTGATACAGCAGGTGGTTGACAGGATTAGGATACATGTTGGGTATGATCATACCTCAAGTAACTCCATACTTGCAGCGGTTTACAGCATACTCAGGACATTTTTTTATGCTATCATAAATGTTGTGGGAAAGATCAAAGGTTTTTTTTGGGGGGGGGGGGGGGGAGGACAGGGAATTCTAGAGTTCTATATCCCCTATGCCTTTTCTGCTTGATTGGATAGTCAGACTTTCAGAATGGCCGGGTCACAGGTTCTTCAGGGCCTGTTGCAGATATAATTCATGAATATTGTAGATAGCACAGTGTATTTACACTGGAGGAACACTACATATGCATTGGTGATGTTTAGCCAGGAAAGTGGGGGGGGGGGGGATACAGGGAACGCATGGACATGGCAGTGACAGCATGAAAGATCTGACAGATCATCTGAAGAGTGAAAACAAATACCCAGCACTGTAGGGGAGACAGAAAGATACAATGCCTCAGCAACAGGATGCATGAAGGCCTGCCTTTCGAATGCCCAAAGTGGCTTTCAGAGATGTGTGCGTGCTTTGTGTGATTGCCTATTGGTGTGGACATTTTCCTCAGTTCTAGTTACAGACTGGGGCCCCCAGCACCTGTCTGAAGAGGGAGATCACACAGACCAGGATTGAGGGAGGCGCTGGGCAGGCCTAGGAACTTGATTAGGATGACAGACCATGGCCCATTGTCTAGGGTTGGTGTTGGCAAACACAGTTCTTCCCAGATCAATTATGCTAATACTGGACACTTTAGTTGAAGAGGTCTTAGATTGTAGTGGTTAATGACAACCCCCAGAAATGTTTTATTCATACAAGGGTCAGAGGTTGGATGGGCGTATAATTGTGTGAATGTGTAAGGTTGAGAGGTCCTTGTGCCGTGTCACCTTGTACAAATCAGGGCTAATATGACAAGAGGTATCTGGCAGCGGGTATACTTATACACTCTGTTGAAGACACTGCTTCATTCGCTTGTACATAAAACAAATGTATACATGTGGATGTATATAAATGAGAGTGAAAAGAGATCAATTTTTTATTTGATCATCGCCATCAGCGAGTGCTTTTGCAAGTTGTTGTTGTTGTTCATCATCAGGTGTGTTCTTACTGTCTTTCTCACCATTTACAGTGTTTTAGTCATCATCATTTTCTGATCATGGTTACCGTCATTGTTACATTCTCAACATCTTTGCCATCCTTTCATCATTGTCATTATCATTGTTTTTCATCATCATTAAGTCCTATCTTCATCATCATTGATGCACCATCATGATCTGTGTAACTGTCCTCTTGTCGTTATCATCATAAGTGCCCTGTAATCATAATTCTCTTCTCATGTTCATTATCATGTTTGTATATAGTCATCATCATCACTCATGCTACCACCATCATGATGCTGCCCTCTCATTGTCATCATCACCACCACGCCATAGGATTACCAGTAACACAGCTTTGGTATCATCATCCTGCTGGAGAAGAGGTGGGTGTTAGTGTGATTGATCAGAGGTCAGTCTAACCTACCCCAGGTGTCCACACAACCAGTCTCTCCAGCCTTTGCTGGGGGCAAGATTGATGCCATAGTACATATATATTGATTCACAGTTCTGCTGCAAGGACATGTAACCGCGGCTAACAGTCCACTCAATCTGGCTTACCTCCACCAGGTGATGTAAACAACTCTTCTTGCCCTCTCTCTGTATTTCAAAGCAGACACTGAGCAAATTTTTGCCGAGAGAACTTAGGAGTTACAAAAGAAACCTGGGCATTTTGTGAATACATTAAGATTGCTTTGGTGCGTTTAAATCGGGAAAATCTGACGAGTTTTTAGAGTGACTTTGAACAGTAAAGCTGCATGTGGAATTTGACACAAAGCAATCATTCAGTCTATGTTGACATTGGCAGGCAGGTAAAAGCATGTTATGGACAGGTATGAAGTATTTATTATGTTGCATAAGGATACTTATGCCACATGCTGGGCATTGGAGCAGAGTACTCTGGTATTCATTATGCATGCGTGTAATATTGGCCACTTGGTCGCATTAAAGGCCGGGGGTAACCTGTGTGCATTTTGTGTTAAGTAGTTTGAGTTCAGACTTGCAGCAGGTAGTTTAAATACACATTGGTAAAGTGACCACTGTCTTGATCATTTACTTGTTGTTTGAAAAAAAAAAAGACGTGCCCACACAGGTCTGAAATATGATGGAGACAGATAAGTTGGCAGGTGGCAGGGGCCAGCCAGTGCAGTCAGCTTAATAATGAGGGACGGAGAGCCACCTCCTGTGTCTGCTACTTCAGGGCAAGTAAAAGTGCTGGAAGATAAGTACGATAACCGACACACCACAGAGGGCACTGAAGCAGAATCACAATGTTTATTGCGTGAAACGCCCTCTAGGGGCAGTTGCCTTGGTGATAAACGCAAAGAAATTTTTATTTTTTTCCCCAGTGCATATCCATACTAGCTAGACCAGGGGTAAAAAATAAACTTTGTAATATACTTATGCTCAGCCAGGAGTAATAAATGGACTTTGTTATACCTACACTCTACCAGGATTAATAAATGATCTTTTCAATATACTTATGCTCTGCCGGGAGTAACAAGTCAACTTTGCAACATACGTGTACTTACACTCTGCCAGGAGTGATAAATGAACTGAACTATAGGCTTCAGCTTTGCTAGGAGTAATGAACTATTTTGCTACAATATTAAGCTCTACTAAGGCACAATAAATTCATTTTGCTGGACACATGCAGACTGCTGTCAATATTACATGAATGGGCTTTAGTTCAAAACCTCAAGATTGTTCTCATACCTATCAACATTCCACACCTCAAAATAGGGAGACTTTTGTAAATTTGAGAAATCCATGGGGGGAGATGTGTATTTTAACAAAGAATATAATAGAAAATACTAAATTTTCATGGGGGAGATTCTGCCAAATTTGCAAAATTTTGCACTTAAATCAAAAAAATTTTGGTGAAAATGTGGGAGACTCCTACCTTATGGGGGAGACTTGACAGGGATGTGTTCTGGTTGGAATAAGGAAGAAAAAACATTGGCAGCAGATGTGTGAATGGTGATGTAAAAGCCCGTAGGTAGTCTTTCTTGTAATGTTGTCTGATCACTAGACCTATCTTTGTGTTTTCTCAACTCCACAAGCATACAGCATAGATGATACTGTGTTTGGTCTCCTGTGCAGGCAATTTGAGACCCTAATTGAGACCAGATACCAACCTGTAAGGTTTTCATGGATAAACACTACTGGGGGGCAGTGCATTGAGTTAATCCAGGCATGTAAAAATATTCTTACTGTGTAGTGTATAAATAGCTTGAACATCTTGGGTATCACCGTAATTTAGTGGCATGTGATACTGCAATATAATATTGCACCGAGTAAACCTAACGAGTAAACCTAATGACCCCAAGACAAGAGTGCTTAGCTCTTGAGAAAACCACAAAGCCTGCTTTTCTTTTTCTCACAATTGTAAAAGTTTATGGAAGTCTTCGTGTGTACCTGGTCGTCACAGGTGCACACACTTATGAAGGAGCAAAATTAACCCATTTCTGATGAGAATGAGATGCAGTTTTGGTGCTTTCGGGGGCTCAAAACACTTATAAAATGGCCACAAAGACTGTGGATGTGATACGTGTCATCTTGCCTGGAATTCATGGTAAAAATTCTTGTGTAAATTGCACAAATTCACAGGTATGAAGAGGTGAATCATCAAAGACACTGCTTAATTGCTGTGGACTTTTGCAGAGGGAAAGCATCAAAGGTGTCCACTATATAGCTGTACTGCTTGGCCTGCTCCACACCTGTGTGTGCACTGTAAATGTATTTATTTTCACGTGTATAAATTTTCACGGTTATTGCAATTTAGGCATTTCACTGAACTTTGAATTTCACTGCTTTGAACAGAATTTCTATCAAATCAATGCTAAAATACTATCTCACTGTATTTTTGTTTTCACTGTTTTGTGCCATCGGTGAAAAAAAAAGGAAAACTAGAAATATAGCTAAATAAAAGCAATTTACAGTAGACCCCACACACGGGAGTGCCTGTGTTGGCTGGAGCTTTACCATCAAAGGTTCCTTTCTTTGACGTGCTGTGCTCAAAGATGCTGCTCAGAATTCTCCGCCAAAATGGACACAAGGAAAAGCTTATGCAGTCCCATATGTGACCTGGTGGCCTCCGGGGGTTCTTTTCAGTTATTGGCCCCCATAAAACCTTGTATTCAATTGGACTATTACCCCCTTCGTTCTGCCCAAGCCACAAGGATGGGCTCATCAAGGGGAAAGCTTGTCAAAGCAGCGAGAAATGAAGACAGGATCCCCTCAAATTGTTAACTGTTCATGCCCATACATTAACAGTTGTAGACTGAGAAAAAAAATTAAATGTTTTGCAGTAAGATTGTAAAATTGATAATAAACATTGTCCATCCCGTGTATATGAATGTCAAATTTTATATACTCACAATATTTATTGCAATGAAGAATTCTGTGAAAAGTTACATATGAAAGCGTGAGTGTGTTTGGTTTAAACATATTTTATTGGCAAAAAGCAATTGGTCAACAGGCTCACCAGCCTAGGTGAGGGCCTCTTGTGAGTGTGTTTAAATTGAAAAATAAATAAAAACTAAAACACATAGAAGGCTTAAACTTTGACATGGATCAAAAGGATTAAATTTTTGACCCTGGTACAAAGAGGAGGGTAATAAATCTCATTGATGTCTTGAGAGTTTTTATTGTCAAGAAAAAAAAAGTAAGTCTCCGCAACATGGGGAAAATGATTTGTGATGCTGTCATTTTTGTAAACAAAAATGCATAGACTCAACTAATTCTGGTCTAAATCATCTTAGAAACCTCTTTGATGTGTCACATGACCTCAAGTTCATGCAAATTGATGGGAAAGATGATTGAGAAAATCGTGAAGCAGGTTCTCAGTGGCTTTACAAATGTAGCCCAAGCCAAAAGTAATGAGCTTTATTGGGTGTCTGGTTCAGTGTCCGCTATTGTAGATCAAGAAAAGCTCATAAAATCATTAGAATGTCATTTGGCTGTCTGCTGTTTTTATTGGGGAAGTAAGCCTTGTGGACCCCAGACAAGACACTAACTGTTCTGGGCTCTGCCAAACTGAAGAAGTCAACCCTGAAAAGTTAGTTTGACAAATCGGAGATCTGACGGTGCAGGAGTTGGTCCTTTGCTGATCCTTGGTAGTCTTTCGGGTAAGTAGCAGGGACGGAATATTTTGGGGAGCTAGTCCTGCATCCCATTATGATATTGGAGGGTCAGCAGAGGTTTCCCTGTGCATGGGCAGTTTCCTTTGGCAAGTACAAGAGAAACCACACAATTTGAGGCCGGTGATTATGGTTACGGGATGATGGCATGTGTGAGGGCTGCCAGCATGACTGGGTGGCAGAAGGAGTCTTTGAACACATAATGATACACAACAAAACATCAACGTGAAGCGAAATACCTTTGAATGTGAATGAAAATCATTTTCATATTTGAATCTTGAAGAGTGTCAAATTGATGTAGCAGGCCCATGTATTGTGTGGCAATTTAGTGTTTTAAGGTGAACACCACAGTGTAGTACTGGAGTGAAAGCCATTCGATGAAGAAATTTAAACAGAAGATTAGTTTGATGGTAGAATCCACTATAATACAACCATTATAATCCTGAATAGCAGGCATATGGCTGTATGTTTATGTGATATTTGGATGAATACTTGAGTTATGTAGTTAAAATTTAAAAGGAGGGTGTGGGGGTAAAATCATATCCTTGAGGTAACACTGAGAAACCCAGTGATAGTGTAAGCACATGCAATCTCCCCCCCCCCCCCCCCAGGGTAATTTACTGCAAGTGTTCGGTGCTGTAAATGTCTGCTTCTTTCCGGTCATCAAGGACGATAAAACAGTAAAACCAGCCAAGTGGAGCATAGGAATCGCCAAACTGGCCACAGTGCTTGCACGAGGCCAGTCTGTGTGATGAGTTACTTTTATCCTGTAACTGGTTCCCAGTTCATTTGTCATGTGTGTACCAGAACAGTACCAGGGGAACCAGGCTGACTTTTATCCAGTAACTGGTTCCCAGTTCGTTTGCAAGGGTCATACCAGAGCAGCACCAGTGGAACCAGGCTATTCTGTCCATTGCACTGTGGGGATATGGATAAGGTTATTCTCCTGCAGTCTATATTTTTTCCACCTTTTTTTTTTTTTTTCGTATGTGATATAACTACAGTTACTGGATAAATTAAGAGTCTGTAGCTTTCCTTGCTACGGTAAATTGTTTAATTTTGCTGTACATGTACTCTTAATTTCGCTTATTTTGCTGATGGCACAAAACTGAAACTATATACAGTGGTCCCCCTCTTATAAGGCCACCCCAAATGCAGCCCAAAAGTGGCCTTATAAGAGGGGTGGCCTCTCTAGAGGGGGACAATATAATGGAAATGCCACACTTTCTGCTTGAGAATGGTGGCCTTATAAGAGGGATGGCCTCTGGTGAGAGGGGCCTTATAAGAGGGGGACCACTGTACTGTGGAATAGTATTTTAACATTGTTTGAATAGGAATTATGTCCCAAACAGTGAAATGTCAAAAATACAAAAACCGTGAAAATTTGTATACACACAACATACAGCAATTTACAGTTGTATGTTATGGGCATGATACCTCAGAACACACCAAGAGAGGCTGTTGTCTCAGTTCTAAGGCAGTTACAGATCTTGTTTAAAAAAAAAAAAAAAAAAAAAGAGTCAAGAGATAGCTGCACAGAAAAATGTGTTTTAGTGTAGTTTGTCATTTAATTCATGTACATACAGTGACTTTTCTACCTCTAGTAGTAGAGAGCAAGAGGCTGGGGAGAGTCCAATTGTCAAGTCCCATATGAGATCAAGACCCAGCTGGTCAGTAATTATACTGAGTGGCTAGTACCTTTTCCGTGGCTATTAGGGCTGCAAGTAATGTTTGTCAATTCACGTACAGTTGTCACAAGTTCATCACCTTTTGTTAGTTTTAACCAGGGGAAAATGTATATGTAGACACCAGGATTTGTGTTGCTTTGAAAACCATCGGGTTACAGGTACATGCACAGGTAATTTTTAACGCTGGTCAAATTCGTCATGGCTATTAGCAGAGAGTGACAGATTCATAGAACTGCAGGAATGTCATTTCTGGAAACAAAATAGGCACATTTCCTAAGACCAAGACAGACCCAAGCTTCATATAGTCTTGGCTACGCTCAGAGTGGAGAAAACTTGGATATCAATCCAGCATCCGTGGAGAGAGACCAAGAAGGTTAACTATTAACTCTCACTGTGACCATTGCCAGACCCCATTGAATCTACAGTTTTCCCCCAGATGGGTATGCACCCACCCCATCCAAAGGACAGTTGTTGACTGAGAATGTCCTATTATAGGGCATATCTTAAGTTCTGATTAAATTTTTGTTTCTACATGAATGCCCATTATGATAGATTGAGACCGATGACAATTTACCTGCAACCGGTTTTGTGCACTTCACATGATACAGGGTTAAAATCCTGTTTTGCCCACTTAATGGGGGTAAAGGGTTAAAATCTTGGGGGATAAACAACTTTTGAATATAACTATGTTGTTCAGCTTCAGGTGGAATGGCAAGTGTTCACTGTGGTCACATGCAATAAACATTGGTTATATGATTTGCTAGTGTGAAGAATCACTCACAACAAACAATCAACTATTTAAATGAAGGCAAATTAAACAGGACCCAACAGATACCAATATAATGAGTGGACAATAAATAATAAAAAAGGTGTGTGTGTGTGTGTATGCATATTGTAGAAACTGCATGGTAACCAGGGCAGGACCTGGTGGGTTGTGGGATGATTGCATCATAATTGAAGGCCTTTAGCACTGGCCTGGAATTTATTGCCAGATTGCTGGTCAATCTACAATCAATGTGATTGTAAGATGGAGAGATTAATTACTTTGACACCTGTCCACCTTTCAGGACAGTATTAGGTTGGGGATAAAGTCCACTGTGACACCTGCCAGACATTGAGGCCAGTTTCCAAATGGAATAATCTAGAATGACACCTGTCAAGGCTATGTCAGGGTGAAGATGGAGAAAAATGTATAAAGTGAAGGGATAAAGCATTGGTATATAGGATCTACATGTATGTAGCAAATCTGAAGAGACTGGGAAATGAATGTTACTGCAGCCTCTGTCATAACTTCCAAACCAATCCAGTTTCATGAAGTCTAGTGTAACAAGGGAAAAAGCCATGCAAATTGATAAGATATGTTTATTTCCTGTACAAATGTCTTGATGCAATAGATTGGTCCCTGCTCTAAAGCCCACCTCAGAACAGACTCCTTTAAGACCCTCTTTGCATTACACAATGAAGTATTCTGATAGATTTACTTATATTTCAAAACCACGTGCAATGTGAAACCACTGTTTCTCTGTCTACAGAGATGAGGTAGTACTGTAGTATGGAAAAGGGAGGAGAAAATTACTGTGACAACGTCCAGCCTTTCACACTTGACAAAGTTAGGGGAGTAAATTATTGCTACACTGTTCACCTTCTAGCCAATGTACACTGTGTAATGGACAGCATAATTGAAATAAATACAAAATGCCACACAGAACCTATCTGGCCAGATACAATCAATGCGCCTGCCTCTGTTCTTGACAGTCGAATGATGAAAAATGTTGTCTGTACATTTACCAGTGCTATTTGATTATGGATGTCACAGTTACCACTTTGTCTGAATTTTGGAAAAGCATGTTTTTTGGGGGGTGGGGTGGAGGGGGGAACAGACAAACTGCAGAAGAAAGATGATGCAAACTATTGGCCATTATTTGCTTACAGTAATTAGGAGATCATATTAGATATAACATATATGTTTAAATTTAAGATCATACCATATGAAATAGGTGGAATGAGAAGTTTAAGTAATTTTTTATGAATTGTGGGCATTTCTTAGAAGTTTCTTGGCATCCTGAGGACCTCATAGGCACACTCAAACACACATATCAGGGCTTGACAGTAAGACAAGCCCAAATTTCTCCGGCAAGTTAATTTTGAGTGGGACAAGTAATAATAATTCTGGATTCTGGAGATGCAATCCACAACGTGGACTCAATTTGTGTGTACATTTGCCATTGGACATGAACTGGACAAAAGCTCAGCATCAAGTCCTGTGTGGTCATGGTGCCTGTCACACTCTAGGTCTGCAGATTTATTCCACACATTGGGTATGTTTAAGTTCAGTGGTTGTCATAATTGAGAGTCTGTATAATGGATGGGAAGCATGAGGGTAATTGTACATACAGTATATGTGTGTGATCAGAGATATTGTACTGTTAAGATTTGCCCCTTGCCCAGCCTGACTGTTGATTTACTATCTTTTAGATCTACAGCCGGACTTCTCTGGCGGTCAGGGGCCAGAGAAAATTAATGAAGACTTTCTTGGGTATTGAGGAAAATTAAATACCTGAGCCACGTGGGCGAAAAGCAAAATGCGTGTTGAAATGGCTTGGGATGGTTTGCTCCAGGAAGTGGAATGGCAGTGTGTCTCACCTGGTCAAGTTTTTGGGGGGTTCAGCTTGGGTCAGTGAAAGGGAATGTCAGATGTTAGTAGATAAACTGAAGTGCGGAAAGCATTGGAGCCAGGTCAGATGTAATGATGTTGATAGAGGGACTGGACCACAAGATGCACTAAGTAAGGGTCTCTTATCTTGACATGGCCTCCTTAAGCTAGAGAAAAAGCAACAATATGAGGGGAGCTTAATGGACGAGGTGGCTTGAGAAGTGTACTTGGCAGTGCACAGGATCTCTCACCCCCACCCTCACCCCCACCCCCAACTACAGTTTGCAGATGTAAAACACAGCATAAGGACTACCAGCCATGTCTTTTGGTCATGATGACCCGGCTTGTATGCTACCTGACAAGGATTCCACAGTGCACAGGTGTTAAATAAATTTGTATTGCAGGAATGTTTTTATGTGACATCACAAGCTGTCTGGCCAATTTAAAGGACTATAAATAGAAACATGCTGTGTGTCAGGTAAAGATAGGAACAAGTGGTCCACAAATTCCCTAAGCCAGCCAGGTGGAATATGATTGGATCAGGAGTGTATGCTGTATAATGGTATTGACTGCTATTATGCATATGTACACTTAACAGTGCTGTGTTAACATGCTACATGTCATAACATATCAGAGTAGATCTTAATGCTGTCTTGACACCACCATTCACACTTCATTATGTTTGTTTTATGTGTTTATTATTGCCTGGGAAAAGATTCCTACCTTGTATTGGTAGCACCCATACAGCATTTGCTTTCCCTCCAAAGTTAGTCCATGTACATTGTATGCAGTATTGAAAACATTGAGATATTTAGAGGAAAATTAATAATTGACATTGAGGGGGAAAATGAATGAAGACTGAATGGACTAGATACATATATCTTTGTCAGCATTGTGTGTAGCAAAACCCTCAGAGAATGAATTGTGCAATTTCGGTTCATTTCTTGAATGGAGTTTTGAAATGGTAATATACGTATATATGTTTTAAACATGTTTCAATAGAGTGCCTTTTGATGCAGTTCCCTGGCTGCACCCAGGAATGCTGGCACACAGTCAGTCTGGGGAGGGGGGAGAGGGGGTAAAGGGGTTTGAGAGGGGGTAAAGGGGTTTTTGATACTCATGACCTGGTGTAATGGACATATATATTTTATATACTTGCATATATCAGAAACCTCTTTACTTTCCGTACTTCATACTGTCCATTAATTCCAGTTTTTGTTATTTTTCCTGCTTTGTACCAGGGTGAAATTATTACCTGTACCAGCATACTGGAATACCCTCCCACCCCCTCCCCTTCTCCATAGCTCATGCAAGTGGGTCTTTGCAGTGGAGGCAAATTTATATCTGCCTGTTAAAAACAATGTAAACATAGATAATTATAGACCCATTTCTGAGAATAATGTCAATATTGTGTAGCTCTACCAGCAAATATTGGTACTTTCTGTCAGAAACCACTGTACACGTTTCCTGCAGAAATTGACAATTTCAAAACCAAAACAAAGCATGTATATGTTTGTATATGTATCAGGGATACTTCTTGAATCATAGCAACCTTCTAGATATGCACAGAAAGCAATGGTACATGTATCTTATGTCACTAAACGGGTACCATGCCCTTACCTGCACGTGCAGAACACTTTGTTGATGGCTTGGCCTTGGCATTACATTGACGTTCTGCACGATGTGTTCTTCACTGATACAATTTTGTGTAATTAACTTAATTTGATGAGCTATTAAAAAGGCTGAAGAGAATTTTGTTGCATTTTATTTGCAAAAATTTCAAAAGCACTAGTGTACACATTGCAAGGGGGGTGATGGAAGTCTGATGTTTGCTGTGGACACAAAGGGGCTGGAATGTATTGACTTAATATTTACATATTCAAGATTAAATTCCAGGATAAAGTGGCATTGAGGATGGTGATACCGCAATGAAAATTGGTTACCATGGTAACGTGAACCTGTGGATATTGCCTTGAATGGAGCAAGGGTCTGTAGCAGAGCCTGTGCACTTAAACTGAGGTTGGGGGGAGGGGGAGGGGGAGGGGGAGGGGGGAAGTTAATTACAGAGGTTTTTTTTTATGAGTGTCCCACCGAGCTGAAGCTCAGAGCCATCGCTGAATGTTCTAGTGCGTTGGCTTCTATGAATGTTAATCAGTAATAAATGTGTGGCATAACCTAATGCAACATTTATGATGGGAATTTATTGATTGTGCAAACAAAGAAAACCTTCATTTTGTGTTAGGGGCTGTGAGCCAGCTGAACAGTTTGTAGGAGGGAGGAGGTGGGAATGATGGGTGTCAAACCAGAGAACACTGTCATCAATGGGGCACACCTGTCCTCTTGTGAGGGACAGCTTCATTTGTCTTTGTCTGGGAGTCTTTGTCTGTGGAAATGCTTCTGGAGTGAAGCTATCAGTGCCTGTCACGGAGTACAGGATCACCTAGAATGGTTACAAAGGTCTCTTCCAGTCAGTGAAATCTGGTACATTATCAACAGACATAATTTCAAGGTTGAAACAGTGCTTTTTTAATGCTCAAACAGCTATTTTTGTTTTTAAGAAAGTTAACATTGATCTATGACTGTTACCAGTCAAAAACCTATGGTTTTAAACTTTCTAAAGCTGACACCCCTGTACATTAATGGTTTGATCCACAGCTGTCAAAAGTTAGAAGGTGACCTGCAGCCCATGTGACAGTAAGCAGGTGGGCTTGACCTTTGCCTTTTGACCTGATATCAGAATTTTCCCGAGCATGCTCCAGACAGGTCACATGTGACTTGTTGATATGAAAACCTTTCCTTCATTATTTTGAGATGATTAGTTCCCAAAAATAACACAGACAACCTGGGCTAGACCAGAAATAGAACACACATGTGGTCAAGCAGAAATAGCCAAAAGGGAGTGGTCATTGTCACTCTGCTCTGGCTTGAACCAATGTTGCCATTAAGATTTGTTTTTCAGGGGGTCCCAAGAAGGGAAATTCAGGGGAGAAGACTAGATTTTTACCAATTTTACATGTAATAAACAAGACTCGTGACCCTTTAGAATTTTCTCAGAGGGTATTTGAGGTTTTGAAAGGGAGACAAACACCAATTTGGGGTTAAATGGAAACACTGATGAACAGCACATTGGAATTTTCTTGAGACTGGATCCTGGGTCACTGTCAAAAGTACAGAAATGGTAAGGTCTGCTCTCCAGTATATACATATATATATATATATATATATATATATATATATATATATATATATATATATATATATATATATATATATATATATATATATATATATATATATATATATATATATATATATATATGTTATACCCTATGTTGCCTACTTAGCAGACCAATCTCCCTGCTTTCTCCACTGCATGGTGTAGTAGAGATAATACCTCCATATCCTCAGTGGTCTGCCTTGCAGGCAATTAATCCTCCATGCACCCCTTCCTGCAAATAAAACAGAAGGGAGTGGCTGCAAGTGACAGTCATCTTCAGGCTTCAAAGTACCATTGCATGTTCCTACCTGTAATATTGCAAATTGTAAAAAAAAAAAAAAAAAAAAAAAAAAAGGGGGGGGGAGGGAGGGAGATGTCTTAGCCTGGTATATATACCTTGTACCTGCCAAATTTCAACAGTAATGAAAAATAGATTGAGTGAAGATTGTAGATGAGACCTATGTAGATAACTTGTTCCAGATAAACAGCTTTCCTTGGTGTAGGGTGCTCTAGCATCCAACCCATATGTCAAGGAATGTTGTTGACTTAATCTTAACTGAAGGGGGGAAAATGAGGGTTAACCCTTTTCCCCCTTAAACCAGCCAAAACCGGTTGGTGGTCAAATGTCGTCTGCTTCAGTGTTTTCAACTACAGTAGTCCCCTTCTTATAAGGCCCCTCTCTTGAAAGGCCAGCATTCTTGTGCAGAAAAAAAGGATGGTATTTTCATTATATTCTCCCCCTCAAGAGAGGCCACCCTTCTTATAAGGCCCCTTTTTTGGCTGCATTTGCGGTGGCCTTATGAGAGGGGGACCACTGTAATTTCAACAGTAATGAAGAACAGTCTGGCTGAGTGGCCATGCAGCCCATGGCAAGAAAAGTCTTTGACTCCATCTTAAATCAAGGGTTAAGGAACATCACAGAATGTGAGTGTCATCAGAGAAAGCTGAAATTTTGACACAAAGAGATGTGACTTTATTGGTCACCTGAGCCTAATTTTGACCTTGCCGTTGGTCTGTGATACATAAACTGTCATTTGCATCAATTGTGCGGCTACACTGTGGTAATACTGTAAGCTATAATAAGCATGTACAGTAGACCCATATCAAGTGTTCCTGACCCAGGGCTTGCCCCTGTGGCTGTCCAGCAGCTTTAACCCCTTGACGACCAATGTTACCAAAAGTCAGTGTGCTCTGAGATGGAATAGGAATACTTGGTTATATTACAGCGGGCCTCTTTTCACACTGCCGCAAATGCACCAGAAATCTGGCCTTTTATGAGAGGGGTGGACTCTCTTAAGAGGGAAAGTAAAATGAAAATACCACGCTTGATGCATGTAGAAAGGGTCTCTGTAGAGGGGGTGGCTTCGGGGGTGGGAGTGGGGGACTAATAAGAGGGGAACCACTGTATATGTAAACTGACCATTCCATACAAGTGTCAACATGCCTGTAGGTGTAGATGCCATAGCAGTTTAAGTGGTCCAGGTCAACAGCTTTCCTCGGCTGGGGGGATAATTATAGATTTGGATATCTCTTTAAAAAAAAAAAAAGATTTTGTATGAACATGAGCATGCCAGATGTTGAAGTGAGTGACTTGTGTAGTAGGTGAGGCTCCAGCGCCTTCTACTGCTGTAGCCCTGATATGACTTGCTGGACCCAGTAACAGCCACAGTGTGGAACCTTGGGTACAGAATGAGTTGACTCTTTCAGTCCACAACTGCAACTTAAGTCCAGTTACTTACCACAAACTGCTCTAATTTATAATCAGGACCTTAATTCATATTCCTTGTGAAAACAGCTTTCACTCAAGTACCAGCATGCTGTAGTCACAATATATTGGCCCGGGTCAACAGCTTTCTTCCCCACGCGTTTGCAGTGTACTCAAAGCGTGCTGAATAAAAAATTGGTGACTTACTCCAAAAACTTGGCAATGAAAGAGTGTATCTTCACGAGATGCAAGAAATCTGCCTGGCCAGGTCAGCCCTATCCCAAAGTGAAAAGGTCAGCATTGACTTGATGAGTCTATATGTGTTGAGGCCATACACATGCTGGTCCCAGCCTTCTTCAACATTTATATATAGAGTGGCAGTGTGGCTGCTTGCTGAAATTTTCCTGTGGATGGGATGTAAATGAAGGATCAGCCTGTGTTGAGTGATGACTAGAACCGCTGCCCATCCTGACAGCGTCTGGTGGCAAAAGGGGGCGTGACCGTGTAATGAGAACATTACCAGGTCATAGAGGTCAGCAGTTGTTGAACGATTGCTGCTTTGGACTCTCTCCAGTGGCTCTCCTTTCCAACGAAGAAAAATGACTTCTTTTACAGTTACCAAGGTTGTTTTGGGGGACACTATTTTCAAAGCATTGTAAACCGTTCGTTGATCACTGTGGGTTGAGGGTTTTAATCACTGCAGAAGTGATTTAGTGTGATGCATTTGATTTATATGGAGAAAAGCCATATATATGTGTGTGTGTGTGTGTGTGTGTGTGTGTTTGTGTGTGTGTTTGTGTGTGTGTGCACGCGTGTGTGTGTGTGTGTGTGTGTGTGTGTGTGATCGTTGTTGTCAGATGAACAGGCTACTGTGATCCATATAAGTTGTGAATGCAGCAGAGGGAGCAGAGTTGGGGTGTTCAGGGATCAGTCAGTTTCTGTCGTCGATGAATGATGACACTTGTTGACATGGTTTCTGTCCATGGTTCCAAATTGGTTTTACATTTGTGATGCAGTAAAACCTGTCTTGAAAGATCACACTTGAATGACCAACTGTGGCCTCTTAACAAAGGTGGTTTCCCACAGAAGGTAAAGATGAAAAGTACTAAACAAAGGATATGAAAGGTTGGTCTTTCAAGATATGTGGCCTCTAACTGGAGTTGTCTTTTAAGAGAGGGACCACTGTTTAGGATAAGACTAGATCAGGTTTGAGACTTGAAATAAAAAACATTGATCTCTTAAGCTTCAAGTTTTCTTGGGTGTTCAAAGGTCATGCCACTGCAGGGGATGGGGGAGGAGGAAGATGATGTAAGGACTGGAGTGGAGGAGGTCAGTGGGCCAGACAAGGGTCAGCAAGACCTACTCAGCTATAGATTTATTGATCCTGGGACAGCGCATCATCCTGCACACCTCCCAGCACTTGCTGTTCAAATCACACAATCATAGCTATCGTGTCTGTCAAGAAAACCAAACCATTACAGGCAGATCCAAGGACACGATTGTAGTCCATTGGGTCTGCCCATGCAGTAACTAACTCCCACCCACCCATATCTCTTCCAATGGCTGACCTTAAAAAGAGTCCACTTGGCTGCGAAGACCATTTCTTCATGCAGCAAATATAATTTTTTTTTTTTCATCAAGAGAGTCCATCACTCCCACAAGGCCACATTTGTGTGGAATTTCCTGTTTGCCGTGGAACTTGGGTGGACCGCAGTGCCGCAATGTTCCGACTCCCAATTTTTAGGTTGCAGTGCATGCAAAATGGACTCGTCAAAGTTAATGACCTGGACCATTGACTTTTTCTGGAACTTTGTAATTCAGAGAAGGCTGACATGAGGAATTTGAAGGTGGAATTATTATGTGGATACAGACAAGTTTGAATCATGTCATGAATTACACTCAAAGGTGTTAAATGTGGTATATGCAATGCCTCTCACAAGGACCATCCTTACGGTATCGGCAACTTTTGGCATTTTGGCACTTTGAATAAAAAAGAAGTGGATTTACAGAAAAAAATAAATCTGGTTGCATCAGGTCAATTCAGAACACCTCCTGTCATTAGTGGCAAGGAGAGAGTTAAGGTGTAAATGATGTCCATTCATACTTTGTGTCATGTAAGACATATAGCAGACACATAAATAAAGAGATTACAGTGTGTGTGTGTTTATGGTGCAGACAGGCTGATGGTAGATGAGAAAATAATGATGCCAATCATCAATGTGTACACGGCCAAGTGTTATGATCTATGTTAAAGTGCCTGGCTATGCTGTGTGGTGAATGGACAGGCAAAGAGGGATCCATACACTGCATGCAGTCAGGCAAACCCACGTTTGAAACTGCCAGACTGGAAAAAAAAAAGATGATTGATTGTTAAGAAATTAATGATGTTTACCATGCAACTTTTTTTAACTTTTGCCTTTTTTTTCCTTGCTTTGTACTCTCTTTTCATGTGTTTATGTCACAGAGGTGGAGGTTCATACACTTAAGATAATACTCATGCCTCATACGTTATTCCAAAATTGTTTCATTAAAATCAGTGGGTGGGTATTTATAATTCAAGGGATGTCCACTAGGGGTCCTCACATTTCCCACCAGAGGCCACTGCAGTCTGATTATGTGGTCAGTGTTGATGATACAGCCAAAAAGAAGTCTGTTGGAATAGGAAAAAAAGCCACAAATGGCAGTGCAACCAGGATTAACCCAAAGGAATTACTGGAGCCAGGAGTGGAACAAAGAACTGAAGATTAATAGCAAAAAGAGTGTTATTTGTGGGGACTTTACAGCTGGGAACCAGTCTGGCTGAGTTTGGATTAGGTCTGAAGTGTGTCTGGCCTGTCAAGGTGGCCAGACAGTAGAGGCATTGGGCTGTATTACCTGTAGATTTATGGCCCTGGTCATGCCTAATGGGTCATGCTTGAAACGGTCTGCCAGCACCAGAGTCCAGCCCTCCAGGGCCCCAGTACAATCCCCTCTAAGGAGACCCATTAGGGAATTGGAAAACTAGGCGGAAGTAAATGGCGAGACCCAACGGGGTTATGTGGGAAATGGAATTATTCTCTCAACCAAATGATAGCAGTGGCAAATAGAACCCATGGTGGGATCGTGAAAATAATAGCTACATGGAATAGATTTGAGGAAGGTGATAGGCAATAAAAGAGGATTATGGGATTCACTGGCAGTGAACGCCTTCAGTGTCTGAATGGGGCCAGGCGTCTGTTGTCTGGGACATCAGATGAGACAACAACTTGTAATGGGCCAGCACTGAACCACAGAACATGGCCCTTGACCAGTGTTAATGCTCAGATTACATCTTATATAAGCTGAATTTGATTTTGATTTTTTTTAAATAAATTAAATTGTTTGTTTATTTATGTTTTGTGTGTTTGTTTTGATGAAACTTGTTCTGTCATATTTTAGAGTTTGATATTTCACTGTGTTATTGTGAAAGAGGGCCAATTAGATGAGGTCATTTGGTTCAAAGACGTTCCATCATAAGTTTGAAGTTTATTGCTAGTTTCTTTCTTTTTACCCTATACCCTGGGGTGGGGGCTACATGTCCATCTGCTGGGACACCCTCCTCACCATAGTAATTTAGGTGCAGATGTTTTTCAAGATACAAATTTCACTTTGCTGAGGTAGGTTTTTGGAAAAGAATATTAAGGGCTTGGTGGAGATCCGAGGTGAAAAGAGCAACTGACAGATTGTTAAAACTTTCACAATGGTTGATAAAACAGAGTGACAGGGTTGAGGGGAAGAGGGGGCAGGGATCATGGAACTACCAGTTGCAGATTTAAGGAAACTGAAAACAGGCAGAAATAGTGAAACTGGAAGACCGAGGTGGAGGTTCAGTGAAGTGGAAGGGTTGACTTTCGTGGAATGTAGTTGTTGGTGTTAATATTTGGTTCTGTGTGTATGAAGGGGGAAGTTGGCAACTTTCCCTTTGCAGCTGATATGTATGTAGTGGGCTTTTTGTATGTGTGTGTGTGGTTTTGTTGTTGTTGTTGTTGTTGTTTTTTTTTTTATAATTGCCAAACAAACTTCCATTGAGTAACTGGAATATAATTTTTTGAAACTTCCTGTTCACCTGAAAACAGAATGACTGTACTGACACTTGCTCACAAGGGAGCTTGCCATGCATTGACATCAAAATGTTGTGCCTGACACCAGTAACACAGGCCACAGCTGGTTTCTGGTACTGATTTAGTGGACCTTGATACCAGCTGCTCATCTCGGGTATCGGTTACAAGTAATTGTGTTGGTGTCTCTGCTTGTCAAACTGAAGGTTCAGACTTCCTGGACCTGCCATCTGTTGAGCATACTTTGAACTACAAAAATTGGCTGGCAAAGGCCTGTGGTCAGGAACCTAGGTGAAATAATTCTTATAGAACTTTTGTGAAAAAAACATTGTGCAGGTATGTGCAAAATTTGGGTACATTTCTATTGATCTCAAGAGTCAACATGTTTATCCAGATTGTACTTTGTCATTTGTTATGCTGAATATTACATCAAGTGGTGCACCTGTTTTTGAGGAAATGCCGAGTTTCCAGTTATATTTCTGTCTTAGGTGTGAAGTTGTAGCCTGTTTTCTTCCTGTGGAGTTGATCTTGAAACATTTGGTCATCATATCCGTTTTTTCCTGTATCATTAAAACTAATCTTTTTTTCAATATTTCTGTTCTTTCAGGGCAATCAAGGCCTTGCGTCAAGTTCTGTATGTAGATCCTGGGTTTAGCCGGTCTAACGAGGTTCACATACGCCTGGGGTTTATGTTCAAGGTCAACTCAGATTATGAAGCAAGTTTAAAGGTAAGAGAGAAAAATGTGAGGGTAAATTTCAAGAAATTGTATCAAGTTTGTATTCTTTTCACCCTCTGATGTTTGCCTGCATGTAAACATTTTGATGGAAAGACAAAGCTGAACAAACTAGAAATTTTAAAAACCACTCCACTCTCAAGAAGTAAGGAACATGGACAAAAATGAGTTTATAGTATGTGAAATAATTTGCCTGCATGTAAACATTTTGATGGAAAGACAAAGCTGAACAAACTAGAAATTTTAAAAACCACTCTACTCTCAAGAAGTAAGGAACATGGACAAAAATGAGTTTATAGTATGTGAAATAATCCGTTTTAAACAATAAAAGTGTCACAGAATCATATATATTTTCAACTGAGAGTTGAGATACTGAATATACATACATATATACATACACACACACACACACACACACACACACACACACACACATATATGGATTCCTGTGAGAGTTGATCTATTAAATATATATATTTTGATCTGAGAGTTAACCTATTAAATTTAAGGCGTCATGTTGTAATATTTAGAACAATATACGTTGTTATAACTGGTAGACTTATTCAATAAGTTGCAAGAATCAGATGAAAATACCTTGTCCCAGTTGACTGAGTAGTATCAATGGAAAATGAACGTTTGCCTGCTAAGCAGACCTTAAAATCTGTGATTGTCTGATTAGGACCGGAAAGGTAAGTGAGCAGATAAAAACTGAATATTTGTAAATCTTGAAAGTAATAATATAATTTTGTGGTAAATGAAAGGTGACTTGGCTTTGTGTGGCTCAACAAAATGTGCTTTTATGTCCTTTTTTGTCAGATTTTCTTAAATTCTGTTGAAGGACTGTATTTTATTGTATTTTTATTTCCTGAAAACGGTACATGCAAAAGGATGTGTGGCCTGATGAGCAAGCAACCATGAAAGAGGAAAGACAGCTTTCATCTGTTTCCATGAACAATTAAATATCCGCGTAAACAATTCTATTTCTGGCTAAAACACAACACAAAGACAGAAACAGGAACTGGCGATACTAGAAACGATAGTAGAAACGCAGTCTGCCTGTAATGGAGTCTCACTTGATGATTTCCTGTTTCGTGCAAAACTGTAGCCTAACGCGAACCTGACAAAGACCGCCAGGATCAAATTCCTACCAGCTTTGTTCTATAATGAGGATTAATTATATTTAGTCTAAGTACAGGCTGCCTATTGAGCAAAATGTAGGTCAGATAGATTTAAGACACAGGGCTAGCACTATCAGTATGTACCTCTTTGTGCCCAGGTATCCCACTATTGTTCCACGTGTCAATATTTTTCGACAAACTTGAACCACAATGGGGTGCAGATAGGTGTAACCATCGGAGCAAATTGTTACAAGTACAGACAATAATAGCCTGTCATGCAGCATGGACACAATGGCAGGTTGTTGGTGCTTGAATATAACAGGCCTGACAACAAAAGACTTCCCATCCAATGTTTATCCTGGCACGTCTACACAGGTGTAGATTCCAGTATTTTTGTACCAGCCCAATGTGGATCGTTCCACTGCACTAATGAGGGTGTTTGGCATGTGTTGACTGAAATACTTCGTGCATGCATGATACAATAAAACACGCTGCTAGTATCGTGCGTAAATGCTTCGGGAATCACTTCACATCTGTAGTAATTTAGTTGACATGTCAGAAATCAATTACATTTATTCATTGAACCAAAATTGTGTCCGACTTCCAGGGTGGTATGTGAGGACTCATTGTATGGGAGGTGACTGACAGCTGCCGGTCTCTCCATTATATCCATGTATTGTAAGGAAGAGACCATGACACACATATATATGTATTTGGTCCATTGTGTCTAGCCCAAATAAAAGATACAGCAGATGGTAACTGTGGAAAACATCTCTAGACGAAGTAAAAAAACAAAAAACAAAAAAAATAATAATAAAGAAAAAAAAAAACAAATGAGCAAACTGCAGCATGGAAACAGAACAAAAGGAAGCTGTTAGCATGAATGAGGCAGGGCTTTTATGTGTAGCTGGGAGAGTTGAGCCAATCTGCGGACAGTTTATGGAGCAGCCCATTTTATGCATTTTCTGGGTCAGGCAGACAAAAAAGTAGGCTGTGACTAGATGTTACAGTAAAGACACTCACATTGAGGAACTGATGCTGATTAGGGCTACTGTCAGATCAAATTTAACCCCTTCCCCTTCAACCCAGCCCAAACAGCTACTGGTAAAATGTGGTCTGCTTCAGTTTTTACCTCAGCTGACTTGTCAGTCAGCTGAGGTTTTTTGAGGGTCTGTCGTCCGTCGTCCGTCCGTCGTCCGTCCGTCCGTCGTCCACAATTCACATTTTCGACTTCTTCTCAAAAACTGTCAGCCAGATTCACTTCAAACTTGGTGGAGATGTGCCTTGGGCAGGTCTCTACCAAGTTTGTTCAAATGGTCACGGTCCAGTGATTTTTGGATTTTTAATGAATTTTTTTGTTCTTTTTTGGGTAAATCTTAAAAAATCTTCTTCTCCGAAACCACTCACCCAATTGCTTTGATATCACACAGGAACACTCCCTGGGACACGTAGTTCTTAATTTGTTCACCAGGTGGTGCTGCAATTTTTTCCTAATTTTTTATGAATTTTTGTGTGTTATAGCTATTTTCGACTTCTTCTCCAGAACCATCACTCAGATTAAGCTGAAACATGGTGGATATGTTCCTTGTAAAAGGGTCAAACAAAGTTGTTCACTATGTGGGAATGCTGCAGATTTATGATTTTTAACGATTTTTTCAATTCGGGTACTTATCGGTCAATGCAGCTTTCCTATTGATTACTATGGAAGTCAATGAGCATTCTAATGCTAATTCACATTTTTGACTTCTTCTCCAAAACCGTCATCCAGATTAACTTCAAACTTGGTGGCAATGTACCTTGGGTGGGTTTCTACCAATTTTGTTCACGTGGTCATGCTCCAGTGATTTTTGGACTTTTAATGAATTTTGTTGTTGTTTTTTTTTTGACAAATCTTAAAAAATCTTCTTCCCCGAAACTGCTTACCCAAATGCTTTGATATCACACAGGAAGACATCTAGGGACTCCTTGTTGTTAATTTGTTCACCAGGTGGCGCTACAGTTTTTTTCTAATATTTTTTTTGAATTTTTGTGTGTTATAGATATTTTCGACTTCTTCTCCAGAACCGTCACTCAGATTGAGCTTACACTTGGTGGATATGTTCCTAATGGAAGGGCCAAACAAAGTTGTTCACTGTGTGGGAATGCTATCGATTCCTGATTTTAAATGATTTTTTTTCAAGCAGGCTCCTTTGGGGTAAATGCACCTTTCCTATTGATTACCATGTAAGTCAATGGGCATTCTAATGCTAATTTACATTTTCGACTTCTTCTCCGAATCCATCCTCCAGATTTACTTCAAACTTGGTGGCAATGTACCTTGGGTAGATGTCTACCAGGTTTGTTCCAATGGTCATGTTCCAATGAATTTGGATTTTTTTATGATTTTTTTTCAAAAATCTCTACAAAAGTTTAAATAGGAAAACTTAACGTGGGAATTTCTTGTAATGGTCATAACTTTAATAATATTGACCAGATTCACTTCAAACTTGGTGGGGATGTGCCTTAGGTGGATCTCTACCAAGTATGTTCAAATGGTCACGCTCTATTGATTTTTGGATTTTTTATGATTTTTTTTTATTTTTAGGGTGGCAAACCTTCAAAATTCTTCTCCTCTGAAACCACTCACCCAATTGCTTTGATATTGTACATAGACACTCCCGGGGACACCAAGTTCCCAATTTGTTCACCAGGTGGCGCTTCAATTTTTTTGAATGAATTTTTTGTATGGTTTTACTATTTTTTACTTGTTCTCAGAACCATCCCTCAGATTAAGCTGAAATGTGATGGATATATTGTTGTGGAAGGGTCAAACAGTTGTTTACTAGGTGGCACTGCTTTGGATTCCTGATTTTTAAGGATTTTCAATTCCGGTACTTATCGTTCAATGCAGCTTTCCTATTGATTACTATGTAAGTCAATGGGCATTTTAATGCTAATTCACAGGACAACTGACACGATATTTACTGTTTACTTGATGACTTGAGATCTGTTTTGAGTTAGCTACACATGTTAATTATTCTGTATGAAGGTCATGCTGAGACAGTACATGAATGACCTTGACCTCGTTTGTGGGGTCACAGTGCAACATACATGAATTTTACTCTTCATTATAACTTGAGAATTACTTGAACTTTGATGTTGCACATGTAAGTGTTCTTCTATAAAGGTCAGACTTACTCAGAACATGGTGTCCTTGATCCTTTCCCAAGTTGATAGAGCTGCAAGTGTGATGAATGTCAAGATCAGCTGAGGCACGGGCTGTTCACACAGCCCTCTTGTTTTGACCTATTTTCAACAGTAATGAAAAATTGAGAAAGTTACTGAGAATTGTAGATGAGACATATCAAGATCACATTCCCCTAGTCAACAGCTTTCCTTGAAATGGGTTGGGTACCCAACCCATGCCAAGGAAAGCTGTTGACTCAGTCTTAATCCAAGGGGAAAGGGTTAACATCGTGAAAAAAGGGGGTGGGGACAGGGCAGTTCATACAGTAAAGAATTTCTCCCTTGTTCAGTGTACAGAAATGAGAATGTTCCAAAAGAATGGCCAATGTGAAGTACAGAAAATGCGAGGGCTTCCTCCATGCTGGTATGGAAAGTAGATATTGCTGTGTAACACAGGGATATGTACTTTGTATGCATAATTGATGGTTTTCACAGACTAAATGAAGGCCTTGCTCCTAATCTTGAAGTTTTGTAGTGTTTCTAAATAAAAAAAAAAACACACAGAAAAACAAAATGTTGCGGAAAAAAGGCAATTTTTCATAAGTTGGTATTGGCTCTGCTGATTTTTCAGTCAGCAGAGCTTATAGAATGGCCAGTGCCATCTTTCGGTTTGTAACTCAACAACGTGGTTTTTCTTTTAGGCCCAAGCAATCGGTGGAGCATCTCTTGTTTTATGCACCAGTGACCAAAACTGAATGAATGTGTATGCCATGCACATTTGTCTCCATGATGTATTCCCTGAACCTTGGTTGGGCTAATTGGCTGTCATCCCCATTATCTGCCTTCCTTCCCCCCTCCAATTCTATTGGAGATATGGCCTTGGTAGTGGATAATTTTGAAACTTGCATAAACTGTTGCCCTATATATGTTCCAGTGCATCTGGTTTATCCTGTGTTCTACGGAAGCACCAAATATGGATCCTCCTATTGGTAATTGGTCTCCAAGAAATGTCTTTGAAATGAATGAGGATAAGACTTCGAAATATGGCACAAACTTTGGCTATAGTTGGGTCGCTGATGATTATGCAGCTGCGTTCTAGCAGAGCACAGGGCAATCTTATCGTGTTCCAAATTAAATATGAGGACACATACAAGTGCATGTATATGTGCGCCATATTTTTGTTAATATGCAATATGCATATAAATGACCAAAATCTCCAACCTTGTTGTCAGGGCAACGTTGACACGAGTCATCATGTTACAGGGGTTCTGATGAAAAACCAACAAGATTACGTAGAATAGTCCTGAGAATAAAGAAAACTTATTCCAAGCGCATGGCAGGTCCTTCCTTTGCCAAGCTCACTGGGTGTTTTGGGAAGAGGAGTAGGCCCTATGACAATTTACGCAGTTTATTTTATAAAGTTCTCAGTTTGGCAACAGCAATTTTGAGTACCAGGATCTACTCCGTGTGTACAGGTACTTTCTTATTGAATGATACGGGCCAAAGCGTCACCGCAGCTGACATGAATGTCCAGTATTGCACATGTGTATTTGAAATAGTGTAGCAGAATTAACGCTTAAAGTGCTAATCACTGCTATAGTCGTTTTCTCATTACTGTTAAAAATATGATGGTTAAAAGATTCAAATTCCTCATGAAGATACTTTATTCAAATACCAGCAAGCCTAGTCTAAAGCAAAAAGTAGTCTTAGTGAACAACTTTCCTAGGGTCACATTGAGTGCAAAGTGCCCCCAGGAAAGCTGTTGACTCGGTCTTAAATCAGCACTTTAAGGGTTAAGTAAAAATGATAATAAAATGGAAAAGGTGCAACATTATTTTATTACTTGTGGACTAAAAGTGGATGTGCAGGCCTTGAGGGCATGGTTACTTAAAAACAATACATAACAGTATTTAATTTTGGGGTACATATACAGAGAGGTATCAAATTGACATCCTGTATTTATTTTCGCATACCACACATAAAAAAATTTGCTGGAAAATACCCACACATGCAAACAAGAAGCATATATTCTGTGCACTTGAATTCATGACATTGGGGACATAGGCATCAGAACAAGGGTTAACTCTTTGAGTGCCAAATTTTGGACTGAGTCAACAGCTTTCTTGGCATTTGCACCCAATGGGTGCTGAGAAAAGCTGTTGACCTGGGATATTTTCACCAAAACTATAGGCATGCTGGTACTTGAATGAAAGGTCTTTTCACAAGGAATAAGAATGTGAGATCCGTATGATAATTCAGACTTTTCTGACTTAAGCAGATCAACTTTAGACGTGATTGGCAGTGAAAGAGTTAATATCGTGAACTTTTGCATGTTGATTGTGATAATTGACAGCATGATTGCCTTCGTCATCTCAGTATTTGGACTGTTGGGCAAATACATTGTTGGAAATTCAAGGACAGTGAGCGGAATACTTGTACTGAGGGAGGCAGTGCTTCCGTTGTAGGCTGGTATCTGCACATTCAATTGAGGGGGTAAAGGGATATTCCATACTGGTGTACAGAGCATTTTTATTCGTCATACTTCTGTACTGGAAGCCCCTTTATTTTCATTGATTTATACAGGCCATTATTTCTTCATATGTATATATTTTAGTCTTCTGTGCCTTGTACCAGGGCAAAGTTATTACTTACACCATCGTATTGTCTTTAATGTACTTCTTCCATCAGCAGCAACGTAAAAGCTAGTTTTAACTTTGCTCAAGCTTCTTGGTCTAATGGCCAGTTAGAGAGCCGGCTAGATCTCTGTTTACCGTGGAATCGTCCAATACCTGAGCCAGTGAAGAGCGCTCCATTGTGATTCAAGCTTTCATCATGCAGTTTCAAAGTTAGCTTATACACTGAAATGCTGGCAGTCTTTGAATGGCTGCCAGCATTAGATTATGGCAGAAAAAACTGATCATGAAACTTTCCACATCTCTTCCCTTCAGGTTTGGATACTGCCTTTCATGTGTCCTATGTACAGTGCTTATTACAGAGTTTGGAGCCTGATCAAACTTATTTTTTTCCCCCTCTCCTGTGAAGTTGGTATCCTGATGTGTCTTACCTGGTTACCCCATCGCCATGACAACCATTCATTATCCTTTGATGGGAGTAGGCAATGCACTGACTTCCCTAGGAGTGTTTGTGTCTGTGTGGTGTACCGGCACGCAATGTCTGTATTCAGATCAGGTGCATGTCACAGAGGTTGTGTCCCTATCATAAAAGAGCTGGTCCCTGTTGGCATGATATGTACCGCTTAGCCTTGTGGGAGGGAGAGGAAAGACTCGGAGAGGCTTTCATTGGAGAAGCCATTAAGGACATACAATGTATGTGATCAGTGCTGGACTCCCATGTAGACCTGTGTTATCTGGAATCTATGAGCTGGTCTGTAATCCTTCTGCCACCCCGATCCATTCAAAAGGATGGGTTCTTACATGCATGTGGCATTATCTCTCTTTGGAAGTTCTAGAGTTGTATAAAGTGTTGCCACCTGTATGTGAATGGGAAATATAAGACTTATTATTTGGTAGAATTTATGAAATTCTCTCTTTTTTTTTTTACTTTGGGATGGTCATTACATTTCACACATCCATATACCATTACAGGAACATTAAACTGGCAAAAGTTCATGACAGAGGAGTCATGGTGGCACCACTGGTGGTAATTAATGGAACTAACATTATTGGTATCCAAACACACAAAATTCATTAATGAACTAATAAATTGAGATGGAGCTGCAAAATTTGCACCAAGTATGTTTTAGGCCAATAGTCAAATTTTGTAAAATGTAATGTGACCTTAATCTGTTTTTCAATGGCATTAAGCACTTTAGAAAAGGACACCTAATATGTTGATAAAGAATGAGGCAAATTATACCAAATATACTACATGTGAGTTCCATATGAAGGTTTGATATTGCATAGTATGGATGATCTTGACTAAATTCTCCAGGTCATAGAGGGAATGCATTTCATGAAACAGTTTTTTGGTGACTGTCATCAGCAGAGCACTGAACACACATGTCCTCTTGTGACGTGTTGAGAACACTGCTGTAAATGTTTGCTTGTGCTTGTCCCCACAAAATATTGTACCCACAGTAATTGTGCCACCTCAGTAGAGAGTGATTCAATAGACTCGCATAGATACGTATTACTTGGTTGAAGCTTTGGCACCTTTCAGGAACATGTGGTTAATAAAATTGAGAGCTGCTGCTGTTAAAAGGTTAAGTTTAATGACATTTTGATTAGGTGCAGACAAAGACCCATAAAGTAAGCTTTAATTAATTTGTGACATCATGCAATCGTGTATTTAATTCATTGACTTCATACACAGGTATTGGCCATTCTAAGGTAAGTTCAGAACAAAAAGACAGGCGTGCTCTTTCCCTGTACACAGAAACCCTATCCTTCCATATGGTACAGGGGTAGATTGTGTATTCTGATTTTCACTTTTTTGCAGGAATTTTTTTTTCATTATTCAGTGGATGAAGATACAAAACTGTTCAGTTGTGGAATGAAGCTTTTCATTGATGACAGTTGAAGCATCATCCTATTTGTGAAAAGGGATCCACGATTTCAAATAATTGTATGTAGTGAATAGGTTAAAACCTGTGGAAACTGTGGCAAGAGCTTTTCTCAGTGTACAGACGAAAACTTGACTTCTGATGGAAAAAAGAAAAAAAAGAGATCATTTATAACGTTCGATACTTAATGGTAGTTTTAATGAGAAAAAGTGGAAAGCCAATGCATGGGCATAGGTTCCATCACGGTATAATCCACATCATCAGGTTCTCGTGAATGGCTGTTTTGATACGAATAGGTCCTTAGTTTCGAGCCCTTTACCTATCAGCTCACTCCCCGCTGGTAATAAGATGGGAGGAAAAAAATATGCAGTTTACTTGAAAATCAATTTGTCCCTTGACAGGAAGTAACTAGCCACTGTTAACTCTTTCTGTGCCCAGATCTGACTGAGTTAAAAACTTTCCTTGGCGCACTTTATTGCGCCCAAAGCATGTTGAGGAAAGCTGTTGACCTGGACTAATTATGATCTCTGCAACTGTATGCGCACGGGCAGGGAAAGACAGTTCGCAAAGTACATGAATCAAGTATTGTCAAATCAATTCTGAGGACATTGAGTTTTGTTAAATTGGTAAAAAAAGAGTTAAAAAAAGAAAAGGTTGCCCCCTTGACATTCTCTGGCTGTGATATAGTTGAGACCAAGGAGCCTATAGTGGGGATAGGCTCCTTGTTGAGACTGTGCTATATCATGGCGCTGTTATTCACCTGGTAGTACTTGCAAATTGTACCCTTGCCTTTTTGGTTGCTATGACTAGTAGATAATGTCACAGTAATTCCACGAGGTCGGGAGACAAATGGAGTTGTGATTACAGGCTACAGACTTGGATGGGGAGCTTAAAACGCAGGCAAACAGTGGGTACAAGTGGGAGATTTTATAATGTTGTAAAAACCTGGCTGAAGGCCACGAGTCTGCGTGACACCTGCAGGGGCAGGCAGCTATGTGATACGCCTCTCATCTCAGTGCAAACCCATTAATAACAAAAAAGTCAGACTTTAATATCTGGACTGACAGGGAGGTTTGAAGGGCTCAGCTGTGACAGTGATTGATATTTTATACCAGAAATAATGATGTGATTGGACAAGGAGATAACCGATAATATATCATTGAATTTTTTTTTCCCCTGAAACACAGGCAAGGAAGATTTACATTCATGGGTAAAGTGATTAATTTAGTTGAAGAATTTAAGTTTATGGGGAAAAAATCTGGAAACATTTTTATACCAGGAATTATCGTAGGATTAGACAAGAAGGCAGGATTTACCTTCATGTGCTAAGTGATTAATGTGGTTGATGAATTTAATTTGTCGGAAGATCATCCCCAAACATTTTATCAGCATAACTCACAAGCAAGTACCAATATGCCTGTTGTTAGATAGAATATAATAGTCCAGGTCAACAGCTTTCCTTAGAATGTTTGCAGTGCAGCCAAAATGCACAAAGGAAAGCTGTTGACTCAATCCAAAATGTGATATTGAAAGAGTTATACACTTAAGAAAAGGCCATTAAATTCAATATGTTAATAAAGAGTAAGGCAAGTGATAGCAAATGTACCACAAATGTGTATCATGTGGAAGTTTGACATTGCATAATACAGATGACTGTGATTAATTTTGCACGGTCATGGGAGGGAATGCACTGCAGGAAATTTTTTTTAGCGGTGGTCATCAGATTATATATGTGAGCAGAGCATTAGGCCTGTGGGCCTCTTGTTCTTTTGTAATGTATGTGTTGATCAGAGAAGATTGTTTTACCATGACAATTTGGGTAAATAATGTAATGATCTGTGGAATAGTGCAAGTGGTAACGTCAACACATAACAGAGTTGCTAATGGCAACTTCCTCCCCACCCTGACCGTTCAATCTTGAAGACCGTTCACCTTCTTGTTTTGCCATGTTGGGGTCATCAGGAGGCCAGACTTGATTGAAAATAAGCTCAGCTTTATTGACTGAGGTGCATTGGGAAGAAAAACGGCATGGACTCTTGTCTCAGGTGTTTTATAACAAGTGTCAAGAGTTGAACAGAGTGAATGGCTGGCTGTATGGATATGATTGGTTTGTGTAATTTGTATTGGTCACTGTGTGATTTGTAGAGGTCACTGCCATTAACACAGTGGCTGTGTATTTACCTTTGTCTGTGTGGTGATCAGACCCCCATTCCATGGAAGTTGATGAAATCTGGCCACATCAGGAAATTTTCCTATAACATATCCAGTGGACAGGAGTAAAATTTGTGTTTAAAGGTTCGAAGGGCATGCACAGCAGCAAGGTAGCACACGTACTTGGCTTGAGAAAGCACCTGCCTGGAAAGCCTGTCTTCTCAGGATACCTTGTGCTTGGGCACTTTGCATCTTATTTATGCCTCCTGTGATAGACCAATGGCCACGAGACTATAATTTGGCTCTCACTTAGGGTGATATCACTTAAAACAGTTTTCGCTGTAAAGCGTAAATTTTCCAGTTAGTTTTAGCTTGGGAGACACACCCCTGAAACCGTACCTGGTATTTCATGTTAAATTGTCAACAAATAATGGGTTCTGCATGTACATGGCTGGATAAAGGCCAATTAGGTTCAGTTGAGAATCAAGTAGAAAGTTTTATCTCTTTTTGCTTTGGCTAGAAGTATAGAAAGAAGACTGACATGCAATTTAGACAATGTTATTCCATGCTATGAGCATGCAAGCATGCTTTGGCTGCCATTATAGCAGCTGGACCATGGCTGGCCAGGCAAGAGGCAATCAGACTCATGATGAGTCTTGCTGGTGTTTGCATGAATAGAGCATGTTGCCTGTAGGTGGCACCACAGGTAACTCTCCCCACCCTTGTATCCACCAGTTACAGGTGGAGACACCAGGCAGATAAACGAAACCTGCTTCATTCATGGGTTCAAAATGTCATACGATACAGGTGCTGTCACCATGCAGTGTACCTCTATGTGTGTCTGACTTGAAAACTAGTTTTATGGGGAATTTATAATTTGGTCCATGTAATAACTCCAGCAGAAGAGTTTCAGAGGAGATGCAGTTGGGTTTTTTTTGTTTGTTTGTTTGTTTTTTGTTTTGTTTTTGTTTTTGTTTTTTTTGTAGTGACCGGTTCAGTTGTTGCTTCAGCTACCTGTCATTCTAGATTTTTTAGGTGATGGCCTTTTATTGTTGCAAGCTTTGACTTTGCATCCCAGCAAATGGTAGCAACACAGAATTAGCCAATGGAGACATATGCTTTGAATTGACAGAGAAAATGGGAGGCTTATGCATAGTTAAGGAAGAGAAAGTTGTACCCTATTTAGAACCTTTGCTCCTGACTCTGCACAGGTGTTAGAGAGCACTGAGTAACCAGAACCACTGGAACCGAGACTTTTTGCCATGACATGGGAGTAAACATAACGTGTGGCAGTGCAGGCAAGGCAGCTGGGGCATGTCATGTTGCTAATTATGGCTGGGCAATGAAACCTGTCATGAAGGACCACCAATATGGATGACCAAATTATGGTCTCTGAAGACAGATGGTCCAGAAGAGGTACAAATAACATGAGAAGTACCGAGCAAAATATCTTCCAAGAGGCAGTCTTTAACCCTTTGCCCTTTAACCAGCCAAAACCAGCTGGTGGTTAAATGTCGTCTGCTTCAGTGTTTTCAACTAGTTTCAACAGTAATGAAAAACAATTTTGACTGAGAATTGTAGATGAGCCCTTTAAAGATTACATGCCACGGAAAGTTGTTGACTCAAGTATCAATTCAAGGGGGAAACGGTTAAAGACAGGTGGTTTCTCAGGAGGTATAATACTGAGAAGTACTTAATAAAGTGTCTAATAGAGGTGGTGTTTAGAGACAAGTGGTCTGTCAAGACAGGTACCACTGTATTAGAACAATGCTTATCACAGGCAGCAATGAGTCGGGTGGTGTCTCGGAACAAGCTGACTATACCTTTTTACATAGAACTATCCGTATCACCCCAATTCATTTTCCCTGGCATCATAAACGCCCCATTTTTCACACTTGAAAAATGATGAAATAATGACATAGTAACAGTCTCTAATTCACTATTTATTTCTACAATAACGACCCACTTTAAATTTCACCAGGACCCTCAGGGCAGTAGGTGGTGTTATCATTATTTTTCAGAACATGGTGGAGTTTCTTTTGTTTGGCTTCATGGTGTCTCAGGACTCAAATCTTTCTTGTTTTTAGATGGAACAACATGTTTTAGAAACAAGTCAGAATTTTGGGGTTTGAAGGTACAAAATTTGTACTTGATCAATCCAGAATCCAGAGTGAGCTTTGACATTCAAAAGAGAGCAAAGTGCATAACAGTTGCTTTATATTTCAAAGCCTAAAAAAAATCAGGCAAATTTTTGGTGCATTTACCTCTTTCAGTGCCACATTTTGACTGACTCCACAGCTTTCCTTGGCACATTTGGACAAATAGTGCCCAAGCACACCAAGGACAGCTGTTGACCCTGACTATTACTGTGTGGAACTAGAGGCATGCAGCTGGTATTCCAGTGAAAGGTCTTTTCACAAGGAATATGAATCTAGTATCATTATTAGCCCCTCCTCTGACGGGGGGAGGGGCATATAGAAATCGCTGTTTCCATCTGTGTGCTCATGCACCCGTCTGTCTGCTGTTTGTGTCTGGGCTATAATTCACTTGTCCTTCAACTTAGATTAATGAAACTGTATACACAGGTTTATCGGGACATAAGCTGGCAAAAGTAGGTCACTAGGTCAAGTATCTGGGTCAAAGTGACATATTCTTGTAAAATCGTGGCCGGGCTATAATTCTTTACTGTTTAAGTCAGTTTCATGAAACTTCACACACACACATATCTGTTGACCTAAAAGTGTGTTTTGAAACAAAATTAGGTCACTAGGTCAGGTATCTGGGCCATGGTGATACCATCATGTAAAACTACATTACACTTCATGTCCGGGCTGTAATTCTGTTGCCCTTCAATTTAGTTTCATGGAACTTTACACACAGATGCATCTGGACATATGAGTGCGTAATAAACCAAAAGTAGGTCTTTAGATCAAGTATCTGGGTCACAGTGACATATCCTTATAAAATCGCATCCTGGCTATAATTCCCTTTCATATTTAACATAGTTTTATGAAACTTCACACACTCATATATCTTGGCCTGAAGGTTTGTTATGAAACAGCTACATCACTAGGTCTAGTATCTGGGTCACAGTGATAGCCAATTTTTATTGACTACAGTCATTCCAAAATGAGGCGTGTGATTTGCAAGGTTGCAAAAGAGATGAGGAGGGCATGGATCCAGCAATCTCTGATTGCATTTTACTCATAATTGAGAGCACTGTGTCTGAAGTAGTTTGATTTTAGTTGCAGTTGGTATTGAAAGAGTTAACCAAATCAGGACCGAGTCAGCAGCTTTGCCCAGGTAACTCTGGAGGCATCAGGATAGGGCTTACTCACAATTCTTTAATAGCAAAAAACATTTCAAAATATTTCTGTTAGTGTGAATTTTATGTGAGCATTAAAACAGATGGCAGTTTATATCTGGTTTCTTTTGGGCAATTTGAGCAGAAAAGGGTTGAATCAGATGTACATGTCCTCTATACATCATACTGACCGACTAGTCACCAGAAGAACTTCTTTCTGGAAGATGCCTAGATCGGTAGAAAGTAGGACCCTGAAGAGTGGCATTGGTAAGCTGCAGTCTGCGGTAACTAGGGGACTGTAGTCAGGTGCTGATGGTAACTCCCTGTGTCATCCATACACTTATTCGGTTTTTGCTTGCTTTGACATGCCAAAGTAATGGAACTACAGTAGAATGGCGATTGAGACCGTGAAGTAGTAATGAAAACAGGTCTTAACACAGAGCACAAAATGTAAAGAAACAGAGATAGGGCTATGACTATGTGGCTGTTGAGGAATGGTTTCTTCATGGGGCAATCTTAATAGGGAAATTTCACTGTGTATGTATAAGTACTGGAATGCCAAAAATAGATAGAGCCAGTGCGGGGGGGGGGGGGGGTATAGCAGACACACATAGTGCCAGGTCTGCAGTGTTTTGTAGATAAAAGAGCCACATACAACAGCCACCCTCCCCTCGCCTTCCCTTCCCAAGGTTGCCCCCAAATGCAGCAGAAATGTCGCCTTACAAGAGGGATAGCCTTTCTTGGGAGGGGGGTGGGGGTGGGGTGGGGGGGATGAAATGAAAATACTATACTTGGTGCTTGTGAAAGTGATTAGTGTACAAGGGTAACCTCTTATAAAAAAGAGGACCACTACACATGACTGGGGAAACTGTTTAATGAGACCACACTTGAGGGTCAAGAGCCACATGTTGGTTTTGAACAGTGGCGTGGTGATGGCACTATAGCCATAAGGACCCATCACAGAGTCTGTAAGCAGTGACTGGGATAAATGATACTCTGAGTGAATTTTGATGTAAAAGGGAGCCACATAATGTGAGGGAAGATTCATTTACGGGGTTCATGCCTGGGCTAATGAGTCCACGCCAGCAGACAATGGGGCGCTATGGTCCTACTCGGAAAGAGCTGACAAAAAGTCTCTGACCTTGTAGAGATGAATGTGTCTGTTTTGAGTTGGTACACTTTGCTGGGGACAAGCTGACATTTGCCAGATTCAGATTTCTTTCCTACGGCAAGCAAAAGTAACTGGTTCACATAGTTCCCAAAGTATTTCAGCAAAAGGATCACTAAACTAGGAGAAAGCAGGAACTTTTGACGTGAAATTTGAGGTTTATTGTGAAGAAAAAGTTCAGTGATGAGAACTGCAACCTCATTTTATCCCTGGTATTATGCAGCAGTCTGTCAGTCTAGCCCATTGTACACTTTTTGTTGACTGTTCCGTTTATTCATCCATTCATTCATGGCAATGAATAACAGCATGCAAAATTTACAGGCGAGTGCAACGAGTTAGCATTGATGAATGGGCCTGTATTTTTGAATCGATTTGCTCACCAGAGCACGACTGGCTGATCTTGTCATATTTTCAGGAAGTGCCGAAACTCAAATGAGATCTTATCAGTCAAAGAGAACATCCTTACTACAAGCAATAATAGCGATTCCAATCCAAAGAAAAAAAAAAAAAAAAAAGATGCATTAGTTGCATGTGTTGTGTATAATATAATTGACGCAGTACATGCATAGCCGTGTAACAGAATAGCTGATTGTGAGTGGGCTGTTAAATGTACCGTTGCAAGTCACACAGTATGAATACAGGAATGAACTGGTGCCATGTGATTGACTATGGCAATTTGTGATATCCAGTGAGATGTGACTTCAAAAATATCACATGACACATCTAACTTGGTAGACAGCCAATCAGAGTACAGTTTTCCAGTTCTTTTGATATGTGCCTTATGCTGTTGGAAACATGTATGCAGAAACAGTTGAAGGCATGTAACAGGCTGCCTTAGTTCTTTTGGTTTCCCTTTTCAAGTACAAGGGGGCAGCACTGCAGAGTTATGCAAATGATTATGACCCTGTAGTGCTGCCCTCTGGGGTTTAAAACTCCAACACTGCATTCATGTCAAGCCTGTTGACCATTACAACCATGCTGGCAACATGTCATGACACATAATACAAAATGAGTGAACCCATTCATCTTATACTAAGAACCACTCCATGATGGTATGTAATATATCATCACAGTCAAGATGCTTGGTAACCAGAATAAGTTTTATAAGTGGCCATGTCCCTAGGGGCCACTGTACATTATATGTAGTTACTGCCACTTTAACCCTTTCTTTGTCACAATGAAACTGTAGCTCAGCAGATTTCTCTGTACGCTTCCATTGTAGCCAGTAAAAAGTATTGAAAGAGCAAGGGAAATTTTGTGACCAGAGCCGTGTCTATTGTGAAGATCTTTGTAGAATTCCATCCAAAATTCTTGACAAGTAGATTTTGTCAAGGTACAGAGGGGACCCGGTGAACTAGCAACTTTCATTGGTTTATGTGTACTGGTTTTGGACATGGATGAGTTAAGGGAGTGTGGCCCCAGCAGCATCCCTGGATATTGATCCCCCTACACATAGTGGATCTTTGTCCAACTGTACAGCTGAAGGTCTTCTGTGTTAACCCTTGTGTGTCCCGTTTGCACCTGATGTGGATCTAAATAACCTGCACATGTTGTGAGATGACAACTCGTGTGTCAAACTCTGTTCCAGTTTTGTATAAAGTGGGCAAAATGTACTGCACATTTTGTGGTATGCACTTTAAGTGGCCCATACATCGATTAGAGATTAAATGATAAGTCAGGAATATTGATTTATTCTGATTGGAAGATAGGCACACAAAGAGTCAACTGGTAGGTGAAATCTGCCAGTCCAATGAAAAGGACCGGTAGAGTGTTTGTCTACCAGAGTCCAATGGACTAACCACTGTGTTGGAGTTAAGCTCAATAAAGGGATGGATTTTGACATATTGCAGTGGATGGTGAATGCACTAAAGGGATTTAAAGCTGCAAATGCCATTATTACAGGTATACCAGTTCACCATGACCTGCCTTTATGTCTAAATATAGTTACACGTGGCCTTTTCCCTACAAGATGGCTTAAAACATGCCACAGGAATCTATTGCAGGTGTCAAAGTATGACTTAGAGAGGCTGATGTATATAAAATAATTGATTACTAGTAGACAAGCTGGCGTATGTCCCAGATTAGCCACAGTACATTGTCCTGAGGCCAATGGCCATGTGAAGAAGCTGGCAAGGCCCCACTCACGCAATGTGCTACAAATGCCGGTTGTCCGAGTGCACACTTATTGATGGTGCTATGGGAGCGTGCCAACTTGTACTGCTCCCAGCCAGTGGAAATACATGTTTTTCAATTTATTTGTACTTGTGCATACATTTATTTTCAGAAGTATTTATTATTGTGGATTTTCCATTTTGGGCCTTTCACTGAGACTTTAGAATCAGTATTTTATTAATATTTTTTATCTGTTTTAAACTTTTTGTTTCAGTGTGTTTTTGATGTCACTGCTTTGAAGCATCAGTGAAAAAGGAACATAGCAAAAATTAAATGAATTCGCAGCAGTGGGGTCTTCTGGTTGCTGGACTGTGTTATGTTACTCCACTTTGTGTAGCATGTGTAACTCCCCGACCCAATGACAGACGTGTATTGCACATGGTACAAGTGGTCATTTAGACTTTGCATCTGGCCCCATACAAGTGGAGTCACCTGGTGGGTTAAAAACCCATACAAGTGGAGTCATCTGGTGGGTTAAACACCCATACAAGTGGTGTCACCTGGTGGGTTAAACAAATCCAGCCTCACTGATTGGTTATTGGTTGCCTACAGGAAGTAGGGTCACATGCAATCCATCTCCTCAACATCCCCTGTTGTCATCAGAGCACACGCCCCAATCTGCACTTCTGATACTGTTGTGCAAGACGCCCAAAATATGGACCGACTTCCCAAAGTTACACTCCAAGTAGTCAGCAGTAAGGTACTGGACGCTGTCTTGGGACTCCACTCCAATAAGAGACCGTTGTCTTGAAAACTCACCATTTAGGATATATTACCCAGTACTTTTCTTCTCTTTTATACCCCCTGTGAAAGACCCTGTATTGAGCGGCCACAATTTGGGCATACTTGGAGGTGTTCCCTTGAGACAGGCTTCACTGCATACAATTGCTCTATATATGTTATGTCATTATTTGGACAGCCTTGACATGCAGAGATTAATTCTGCTCCAGATCTGTCATATTTTTGAAAAAAAAAATTGTACATGATATAGTACAAAGGCGATTATGTTATACAGACAAAAATTAGTGTGCCCTTGGCAAAGCCAGTGGCATCAAGGAAGGAGGGGGGAGGGCCATTTAAGGACAGATGGAAGATGGTATCAGAGAGTGAGGGAGAGTTCTAACACTATTCTCTATAATTAAAATGTCTTATTGTGGGTGGCCACTCCCACTGTGTCCAATAGTTAAAGAGATGAGGAGGATGCCAGCCTCAGTAGACATGACCTCAGTGGCTAGTATAAAGAAGGGCTCTGCTTCCAGTATATCATAAAGCATTTCAGACGTACAAATTTAGTATTAGTCCGGCAGGTGACTTTGCTCCCCTCGGGGTAACAATGGGACAGTGGGGTATTAGCTGAATGTGTAACAATAGGACAGGTACACTATATATCATTATACAACCATAAGGGACCCTAATTGGGGAGGTCAGAACAAGGGTGCCAGTCAGAATGAGGTAATGCAGAATACACGACACTGTCTTTGGTGAGTGTCTTTGGTGGTGCTCGGTGTGATAGCACTGCGAGGCTTCATTCAGAGCAAAGAGAAGTCCTAGAAGTCAAACCACCGGTACAGTTCAGCCATACAAACAGGTCACATGTGCTGGTAACGTTGGCCAGCCAACAACTACAGCTGAATGATTTGATTTGTGGAACTAATCCAATTTGGTGTGGATCTATTTTCAGCACTTCCGCCTGGCCTTGAATGATTCCAGTCCTTGTTCCCTGTCCAAGTTTGAAAGTGAGTAATCCTACACACACAAATGTTTACATATATATATGTGTCAACCATAATTAGCAAACTGTGTGCACTAAGTAACATATAATGACATACTCTCCTCTCTCATCATTGACTTTGTATCATGCTTATACTGTAGGAAGACGATTTAATAGATACCAATTTAGTGGACGTTTCAATTAAACAGACTTCTATTATGTCTCACAAAGCTCAAAAAACACTAATTATTGAGGGTCAATTGATCAGATGATCAATATAACAGTTGGTTGTCTCCTTTCAGGTCCAATTTTGGACTGTACTGTAAATTTACTTTATATTTTCCTTAAGTTCTCAAATGGTACAAAATTATATGTAGATTCATGGCTGGTATTGCAAAAGATTTCAGTTTATGTACATTAATAAGGTTGAGCACACAGTTGTCTGGTAATTAAGTGTTGTTACTGAAGGTTAAACAAACAAAAGGACCAGATAATTAGGTCTGTCTCTTGGGTAAGACAGATGGGTTCAACTACTTCATCCTATTTGGGAACTTGGTACTGAGTTGCAGAATTAATACACAGATGTAAAAGAAACATATTATTGGGGACAATAATTCAAAGTTTAACTGATTTTAAAAGTGTGAAAAATAGATGGACTTCAGTGACAAGGTGTCACCTTTCTGTCGACCAAAGAGGTTATGTATATATTTGAACAGGAAATCATCACAATGTCATCTATGCAGGCATACTAGGAATTACATAATATATGTAATATATATGTGTGTGTGTCTGTGTGCGTGCCCCTTTCCAAAGAGATTTGGAAATTTGCATGTAAAAATTTCCATCAAAAGTGGAATATTGTGTGTGTGTGTGCAGAGAGAGAGAGAGAGAGAGAGAGAGAGAGAGAGAGAGAGAGAGAGAGAGAGAGAGAGAGAGAGAGAGAGAGAGAGAGAGAGAGAGAGAGAGAGAGAGAGAGAGAGAGAGAGAGAGAGAGAGAGAGAGAGAGAGAGAGAGAGAGAGAGAGAGAGAGAGAGAGAGAGAGAGAGAGAGAGAGAGAGAGACTGTCTGTCTGCTGCTGTATCACACATTTGTGGCACTTACTGGTCTGAACCTGCCTGTGTAAACAGCTATTGTTTGCATACAGAGTCCCTTCAATGTACAAGAATGGCAACAGAAGATTAAATTGTGCTGGAGGACAGCTTGCTTCAATAAGAGACCATACAGTTATGTTATATGTATGGCTTTTGCCCGCTTGATGGCATTGTGAAGACAAGTTGTAGAAAGTCAACAGAAAGCAGGAAGTCTTTTGTGTGGGAGGAGAGGAAGTTGCATTTGACAACTATGGGTAACACAGTAAGATAGCGTGACACAACTGTGAGATAACATAGATCAGGGTGGAAAGGGCACAAAACAATAATATATTTCAAAATGAAACATCCTGTTAAAGTAGTGGTTGAATTCTTTATCAAAGAAATTCTTTTGTTCAAATGGTAGTCCTAATTGTTGGGCTCCAATTAACCCAGTTGTCATGAATGATGTTATATTATATCCAGAGGGTGGTCCAGTACAAAGGTGAATTTTTTGCACGAGACAAAAGATGGTAGGCTGTTTACATGATAAAGGGAAGAGTATTGGACAGGACCAGTTGGATAACTTAACCATGGTTGTTCCCAATGACGGCACTCTTCCTATAGTATTCCGTTTACATGTTGTTTCGTAACAGTAAGAGAGATGAGTAGCTTTAACAGGTCCACTACATTAACAAGATCAAATTCAAAAAGCTACTTTGAAACATCTGGCTGACTTATCCTCATTATGTTTGTGAGATATTCTATTTCATGAACGCCACTCAGCTTGGAAGGAAGTGGAACAAGAATTGTCCAATTGAGGAGCATTGAGTCTAGGCAGTGGTGAGACTGCCAGGCTGGTGATTATTATAATTTAACTCTTTCAGTGCCAATCACAGCTAAAGTCGATCTACTTAAGTCAAACTAGTCTGAATTATCATTAGGATCCCAGATTCGTATTCCTCATAAAAAGACCTTTCATTCAAGTACCAGTATGCGTATAGTTCCAGAGAGAATACCCCAGGTCAAAAGCTTTTCTCGGCGCGAATTGAGCGCATTGCGCCAAATGCACGCCAAGAAAAGCTGTTGACTCAGTTCAAAATTTGGCACTGAAAGGGTGAACATTGTGCAATTGCATAACTGGGTGTATGTATGAGTTTTTGATAACCCAGAGAACAGAAATATCACCTGAAGGCAGAGGAGGTTTGTGAAGCCTCAAACAAAAGGTACCACCTGGAAGCTAAAGTTATGTTATTTTAGATAAATTATTAGTGGATTTAAATGGAAAAAGTGCTTTAATGAAAGCCCTCAAGGACCATCTGAGAAACTATTTCCACCACAAGTCACTTAGGTTATGTAACGGTACAACCTCCCATTCAGCTATCATTGTACAAGGCCAATAGGCAGCCATTGATTGGAGAATTGGGTTGGAGGCTGTCACAGCCGTAGAGTTTGTCTTCTCCTGTATTGTTCCAGTACCAGACGTCCAGCCTTTGGGCTTTACAGGTTTTTCTAGAAATCACTGTAGCTTACACAGTCAAGTTCTAGAGGTCCTTTGTTTTATTTGACACATAAATTCATTTTTGTCTAACTAGTCCTATGCTATATGTCTCCCATACATATTAATTATGTTTTCTTTTCTGGAATGTGAAAATTTCAAGGGCAGCCTCAGCTTCAGTGTCATCTCCTGTAAAGAGGGCAAAAAGATCATCGTCAGTTAGTAATCATTGTGCATTGCCAGTTGTTTTGTTAATCATTCAGTTGTTTTTGTCTTTTCAGTCCGCTTCCACATTGCACATGTTCTGGAACTGCAGGTAGGTGGAGCTAATGTCTTTCAGTAACACGAGGTTCACAGTAAAAAAAAAAAAAAAAACAACTAAACCGTACCATGCTTTCCATTAGAGAATGCTAAACAAAAAGGTACAAAGGAATGCATATTATGGCATGTAATTTTTACCAGCTCACATATCCATCGTTCTCGTTGTTAGAAATACCAACTACCATAAGTTTTATGACATCTATGATGCATAGCTTGACTTAAAAATACCGTCTTTGCATAGATGTGTTGATTGATTGGTTGTGCCTGGTATATACAGCTGTGATGGATTGGTTCTGTCTTGCAGGGTAAACACCGGCAGGCCAAGGAGGCGTATGAACAGTTGTTGGATGCTGGGGGTGTGCCCAGTGACGTCAAAGCCAATGCCTGGAGACAGTTAGGTATGAGACTTGCCGCAGCTCATGTTAACTCATTGGCTCAAACTGGCTTGAAAGTGCTCAGATTCTGAGTGTAATGTACTTGAATGTTGACATAACTTTATCAACAAGAGAGGACGTTTTGATCAAGAATTAAAGATAAGACTTCTTAATTTGATAACGCATCAAGCTGCAGCACTCCTTGGTACAGGTCAGAGACATAATACAGTGAAAACTCATTGTGACGACACACCTTTTACGGGACAAAGAAAAGTATGACGCACCTTTTACGGGACAAAATGTACGTTTTACCGTGTTAGGTGATTCATTTATCTAACTTACTCAGTTATCGGACACATTTGGAGGGAACAAGACGGTGCCATTATAACGAGTTTTTACAGTAGCAGATTAGCAGTAAGAAAAACTATTGAGCTGGTATCATTATAGACAGGAAAGGGTTAACTGAATCAAGCAGCACACCTGGCAGACGTACACCACGCTGTGGCGAAAGGTGTACTCTGTCTCTGGAGAAAATGAAGCCATGTCTGCTGGTTTCCCTGGTATGTTGAAAAAGGAACAGCTTCTTGCCCTCCCACAAGAGGGGCAGAGTGGGTGAAGATGCTGATGCTACATTAACTGTTACAAAAGAAGGGGGAGGGGAGGGGGGCCCTTAGTACAAGTAATTATTTTACCCCGGTACAAGGTACAGAAAATGGGAAAATACACAAATAATGGTCAATACGAAGTACAGAAATTAAATAGGGCTTCCAGTATGTAAGTGTGGCAAATAAGAATGGCCAGTATAGCAGTAGGGAAAACCCCCATACCCCCCTGCTTAGAATATAACCACATATTTTACATAACCGTTTGAATGTGATCACATATTCTGCCAATTCTGTTGTCAGTTGGAGTCCTCATATTACCAAGTGGATTTTGATAATGTGTAAAAATAAAATGGCCACATCATTTCCAGTGAGGGTCCCATGTGTAAAGTAAAAATGTAAGTCAGGATATGCGTGGCATACAGTTCTGATTCCATAGTGGTACATGTAATAGATATTCCTGTGCGGGTGGCATCCCATGTGAATTCCGTCTTCTTATTCCTCACAAAAATAGCTTTCATTCAAGAGCCATCATTCCTGGTCCAGGGGCTGCAGTCAGCCAACAACTTAACTCATTCCATACCAGTCCCTGATTTTTCTGTATATTTACCTTGATTTAAGGCAACAATTGCATATTCAAATTCTTCATGAAAAGAGCTTTCATTCAAGTACCAACATGCCTATAGTCTTAAGTCAGTGGTTCTGGCACTGCCTGGCAAGTCATGCTGCAGCTGCTGCCCTTGCAGCAGCTGCAGCATGACTTGCCAGGCAATACCAGAACCACTGACCAAGGCCTGTGACCATAGTATGGAATGAGATCGAATGACTGAGGAAACTAGTGACTGTGTGCTTCAGTATGCCATTGAAGGTTTGCCTGTACATTCTGTCCAGATAGGACCCATCCTGCTCTATGTTTTGGTGTTACCGTTAACCTGAAGACCATTTTACAAAATGCAACAACAAAACGTCCACACTGTGATAATGGACGCACCTCAGGACATTTGACAAAATAATCTTTTTTTCGTATGCAGGGTGGATGCACCACAGGATTGAGCAGCTGGGGGACCCTCCGAGCAGAGAAGCATACGCTATTCAATGCTTACAGAAGTCCATAGAGGCGGATCCCACCAGTGGCCAGAGTTGGTATTTTCTTGGCAGGTGAGTTGCAAAGTTCTTTCTCATTGGCAATTGAACTGCCGAAAAATGCTTTGTTTTCACATGTTTAAATTTTCGCGGATTTTGTATTTTTGACATTTCACTGTAGTTTTAATTTCATTATTTTGGTCGTTATTCCTATTCAAACAATGTTAAGATATTATTTCACGGCTTTGTACCATCAACAAAATAATGTCAAATGGCCTCAGGGTTCATAAAATGGTCAGTTGAACTAAACAACAAACTGGTAAACTGGTAAGTAAAGAAACTGGTGGCCTTACCCCCAAAGACCATTTGATCAACAAACGCTACCAAGGGGAACTAAACAAACAAACAAAACAAAGGGGGGTAGGGAGCAGAACATGAAACCAGAACTGACTTTAACAAGACTAAATTGCCTGAAGCTTCCTGTAAGATGAGAGCTGTTGAAAGACAAAACATCAGGTCAAATACCTGTGACTACCAATACATGTGCTTCTGTTGATGAAAAGGCACTGACAATCCAGTCAAATTTATCAGCAGTATGGTCTTGCATCAAATGCCCAACAGTTAGCTTGGAATCCAAGTCAATTTCCAAGTACTTTAGGTAGGCGTCTATTGCCCAGTCCCCCTGAAGTTGCATAAGCTCCCCAGGTACCCATACCAGGAAGGCTGTGGTAGCTTCCCCACACCGGAAACTGTGCTCAGAGAAAAGAGTACCAGAAAGACCAACATAATTAATGGCTCTTCTCAGAACTCTTACAAAGGCATAGTGTCTGACGTACTCCTTCCTTGCTGGCTTTTTGACCAGGATGGCAGGGTTACTTGGACCGGCCTTCACAATAAATAACAAGTTTAACCCTTTCCCCCTTGAATTAAGACTGAGTCAACAGCTTTCCTTGGCATGGGTTGGGCACTTATTGCCAACCCATGCCAAGGAAAGCTGTTGACCTGGGGCATGTGATCTTGATAAGTCTCATGTACTTTTCTCAGTCATTTTTTTTTCATAACTGTTAAAATTAGTTTGAAAACACTGAAGACGACATTTGACCACCAGCCGGTTTTGGCCGGTTTAAGGGGGAAAGGGTTAAAGAGGCCCTGAAAGGACGCAAAATGGAACATGGCATTTTGGAACTGGAATTACCAGCTGCCTTTCCCCGGTTTAAATTGCTTTTGACTTTTAATATATACCAAAGTCCTGCATTCCACAAGAAAATATCTCCCCTACTTGGCTGTTTTTGGGGGTCATGTGATGAAAGGCTTGGGGGGGGGGGGGTACCTTGTTGGACTTATTGGCCATAAGGTAAAAAGCCACAAGGGAAGTGGCCCAACAGGCCACCTGCTCTGGTTTAGACATAACTAACTCATGAAAAATCCTCAAAAGGATATAATATTGAAAAAAATCTTACTTCTCTGGTGTAGACAAAACTTTCAGATACAATTTTTTTGCCATTTCTTTCAGGTGCTTCTCCAGTATTGGCAAAGTGCATGATGCGTTTGTGTCCTACAGGGCATCCATTGACAAGACAGAGGCCAGTGCTGACACCTGGTGCTCTATAGGGTAGGTAGAAGGTGCCATTTAGATTGTTTCTTACAAGTCTGTGCTGGGAAGCTCTGTCTTCCATGATCGTGATCCCAGTTTCTACAGATGTGATGGTAGACTGAATGTTAAAACTGCCCAAGAAAAGTTTTAAATTGTGCAAGAAGAAACAAAGCGGAGGATCTGCAGATAGAAAAGTATTAGGAACGTGACTAGCAATTTAAAAATGCGGTAATGTGCAAGTAAATATATAATATTGTCTTGTGCACACAATAAAACAGAATGCTAGTAAAAGAAGAAAAAAAAAACTGGCCTTAAGTTTAATAAGAATAGGTGTTCTTTTGCTATGTGTGATTTGAACTATTTTACAAGCCACGTTCAACAATTTGATTGGCTGATTTTGTTGCAGAGTTCTATATCAGCAGCAGGGTCAGCCTATGGATGCCCTTCAGGCCTACATTTGTGCAGTACAGTTAGACAAGTCCCACGTTGCCGCCTGGACAGATCTGGGCATTCTTTATGAAACTTGTAGTCAACCACGGGATGCTCTCGCTTGCTATATAAATGCTTCAAAAAATAGTAAAAGTAAGTTTGTAACTTCTTAATTACCATGGCTACAGAAAACAAAGGTTACATTTTCATGTGATTGTAGAGGTGAAAAATTTCCTTTGTAGGATAAATGCTGTTTATAACGTGTCATCATAATTATTACCAAAATGCTCTCCCTCACCCCCACACCCACTGCATCCCAAACCACACATCCTCTGTGACAGATGATGTCACTAAAAATAGGGTCATACCGAAGTAATTAATTATGTTAACTCTCTCCGGCTAATGGACAGACTTTTCCCTGGGAATCAATTTGGAATTTTTTACGCAAAGAGCCTGCATTGAGGTACTGTTATGCCTGGCCTGAACCATGAGGTTTTTGGCGGTATTGGTAATCACAGCTGGTGCAAGCAATGCTGGCGCATGACCTGGCAGGCAAGGTACACACAACTGACCCAAGCCTTACCCAATTTAGTTCAAAATGAGTTAACAAGAACAGATCCTGAGTAATTACCACACTGACAGATTAATGGTCTTGTGACTGATCCTCCTTTGTACGGCTGACTGATGTTTTCATGATGTTTTCTTTCGCTTCAGCTTGTGTAAGCTCCAACTTGACAGCTCGTATAAAAATTCTTCAGGAACAATTGGGAAACATTCCCATGCAGAGCACACCATCAAAGTAAGTCTGATTCCCAAGCAACGTTTTGTGTCGATTTTTGATTGGCACAAAACTTTTGTTTTGCGGAATAGTATAAGGAGATAAAGTAGATGTAATTGTTCTGAGGTCCAAGTAAATTATTGTGTACAGGGGTTCAACTGTTTCCCCCCTGATACCGGCCAAAATCAGCTGCTGGTCTTATGTCACCTGTCTTCATGCTTTTGACTTATTTCAACAGTAATGTAATGCAGTTTGAATGAGGATTGTAAATGATGTCTATGAAAATAACACAACTCGGGTCAACAGCTTTTCTTGGCGTGGATTTGGAACTTTGTGTTCAACGTATGCCAAGGAAAGCTGGTGACTCAGTTTTGACTCCAGAGGGAAAGGGTTAATAAATCTAATCATTACTGGAAAATTTCTGTTAATCGATTTGGATCACCTTAACTGTAAAACTAGCAAAGTTGAAACAGGTTTCTTCACAGATGCACCAAGAATAATCAGTGATTCAGTGTAAGAAGGTTTTGAAATTAAGAGTTGTAAAATTTAAAAATGCACATTGGAAAAGTCTTCGTACATCAGCAGAACATCAAAGACAGAAGAAACACAGCATTGGCTGATTCCTGGCAATTTTAATTTTCTCATTTGAATTTGTTTGCAGATCTAAAACACTACCTAGCATAGAGGAAGCGTGGAGTTTACCTATTCCAGCTGAACTTACTTCACGGCAAAACTCCACAGGACCAGCTGCGCAACAGGTGAGTGGCTGTACCTGTTGACTGCAGGTGGCGCTACAAGCTCCACATGTAACTGTGATGAAGGGTGTATTTTAAAGAGTGGTAGACATAAAATAACAAGCATCAAATGTGAAATCGGAGGAGTGAAAAGTTATTTGATAAATAGCAGACTCAGTTGTAATGTAAAGTCATGTTTAAGGAATTTGGGAATCCAACCCAAAAGACAGCATTGTTAAGTAAGAATTGCAGTTTAAGAAATCAAGACTGAGGGGTTTTTTGGAACCAAGTTGTCTGTAAGAACAAAATAAGATCACATGGCTAAAGCTGCCAACAAATGTCACAGCTATGGAAGATATATTCACTCAAAAGTCAATTTTCTTTTTGAACTGGTGTGAAGGAGTTGTCGTCAAACTGTCTGGGTTGTTGAGACACTTTGACCTTCCCCCTCCCCCCCCCCAAAAAAAACTGCATCGTAGCAAAGCCAGCAGTGAAAACCTGGGTCACAGTACAGTTGTCCCTGATTGGAAAGACCCCTGCCATGATAGACCACTGTCTTGTGGGAGATTGCCTCAGAGATTCCCAAGCCTTATACTGTCCATGTTAATCTACCTGTCATGAGAAACCACCTGTTTTTGTTGTTGTGGGGGTGGTCTCTGGTTAGCAGGGACCACCATAGTTACTGTTTCAAAGGCCTGGCTGCATGCAGCCAGAATGTAAAATGTACATGTACCACAAAGAGACTTTTTATTTTGTGCAGAAAGATAACTTGCGTGCAACTATGTTGTCACAGATGAGGAATATGGCCATGGGGGTCCAGCAAAAATTCCAGTCGCAGCAGCAGCAAGGCTCCCAGCCGTACCCCCCTCCTACCTCCCAGCACTCCTTACAGCGTAACCAGTACCCTCTGCAAAGTCTGTCTACATCCCTGGCTGGCAACATGAATGCCAGCCCTCTGTCCATGCAGCACCAGTATGGACTTAGTCCACCAGATGGCGCTGACCAGCCAGGAAATGCACCCAAGCGGAGGAAAACTGGGAATCGAAAACGAGTAAGTGTGACTGGTGGCACAAGGAATTTTCAGCCTAGAAATCGTAGCGGGCAATATGGTATTGTGCTGTGACTTTTATGCATATATTTAAATTGTAAACACACGATCCCAAAAAAAACATTCTGGGTGGCCCGCTATATTTATTCTTAGTACGTGGCATATTGATGAAGTTGGTAATTATGCTGATGTTGAAGTTAGGGACATTTGAGCATTTGAGTACCTTAAAAAAGACCTGTATGTACCCAAAGAAGCACTGGAACTCCACATTGGTAATTTTCATGCGACCAGATGATAAATTGTGATGGTAGTATACAGTCCAGCTCCTCAGCATGCAAAGACACAAATTGTTAAAGGGGGTACACAAGCTTGTCCCCCACAAACTGGCAGAACTTCCACAGGGAAGACACTTGAACCCTCCAATTTAAGGCCAGCCCCAGTTAAAGCTGAATTTAGGATGACAAGTCAATGAAAAGGTGACCTTGTGCGCAACAGAAAACATTCCCCTTTATCTTGACTCTTACATGTGGTTTTATCTTGCAGTCGTCTGGAGACACGCCTGATCCCCCAGCAATGTCGCCACCACATCAACAACAACAGGTTCCGTCGTTCTACTTAACCCCACAACAGATGCAGATGCTTCATTATCTGCAGCAGAACCAGGTACCCTCGATGGCTTCTTGATTCTCACAGACTATTAGCTCATTGTTTATCAGCTCCAGATTTCTCTGTATCAGTAGGCACATTGAAGACAAAGATGGCACGTGCAAATTCTTTGTGAAAAACCTCATATTCAAGTAGAATGGAACCCACACCCAAGATTACCTTTCATGAGAGACTCGTTATTTTCTTTAGACACTTATGCATTTTTTTCAAAAGACTCGTGAAATTATGAAATAGTCATCTCTCAAGATTTTCAAATGTGGCCATCTTTGAGTGAAATGTTGATGAAATTGGATGCAAAGAACACTCATTAAGAGACAATGGGAATCATCAGGGGATGGACTGCTGATGTTACTGTACGCTAAGTGCCCTGATTTTAACCCTTAAAGTGCTAATCACTGCTATAGTAGCTTTCTTATTACTGTTCAACATATAATGGTTAAGAGATTCAAATTCCGCATGAAGATACCATTCATTCAAATACCAGCAAACCTAGTCTAAAGCAAAAAGTAGTCTTAGTCAACAGCTTTCCTTGGGACATTGCATGCAAAGTGTCCCAAGGAAAGCTGTTGACTCAATCTTAAATCAGCACTTTAAGGGTTAAGATGCCTGCACAATAATCCAATAAAGAGTAATGAAATTATCGTGGCTGTTATTTCAATTTGGCTGACCTTCCGTTTGTTTGCGTTGCTAGGCGACCCTGAATCAGCAGCAGCAGCAACTGTTGCATCAACTCCAGCACCAGCATTATCTTCAACAGCAGCACCAGCAACAAGTCATGAAGCTGCAACAGCAACGACAGCGATCCCCACATCCACAGCAACCAGGCATGATGCCAGTGCAGGTAGGTGTTGCCTCTTCCTTCAGCGGGTCCCCATTCTCGCAGCTTGTTCCATGCCAGGGACCGGTCCCCTCTGTGTTGACCCAAAGTGGCTGAACCGTGATGCGTTGACATACATTTTTCTAACTGCCAGGAGGTGTCAGGTGTTATAAATGTGTGCTCCTTTTTTCTTTCCTTACTTCCATGGCTATCATTCTTTCTTTAACCTCTGAAGAAGAGACGAGTGTTTCAAAAGTGCTCAGGTTAAAGAGCTGCACAGACTGGGAAGACTTAGCTGCTTTCATGGTATTTTTACCTATTCCTTAAATCATAGATGTTACACACTTTACCAAGCTTTACTGTGTATTTACTTTTTATTTTTACATGGCTGTTCTGGTCGGTTCCTTGGCTTCGTTGAATGCAATTGTACACATGAGTAATGTTTAATTATAAGATACTCTTGTGTTTCTGCATGGCTGTTTGACGTCTCTAATGTGCTACTAAATTTGAGATCACAAGTCACTGTTGACCGGGAGAGTGGTAAGATAAGGAGGCAGAAAGAGTGGGAGTGGATCTTGTAACTTCTGGCTAAAGAGCCAATGACAGAGTGGTGTCTCCTTTCTGAGTAACGTTTATTCATACTTTGAACATAGTGTTGTTCAACAATCTTAGAAACTGCATTGAACTGTAATTTCTCGCCTCTGGTACACTCCTTGTGTGATAGGGCCCCCTTGTATGCACCATTAGATCGACCAAAGGTCATCCAGATGCAGCAGACCCAGTGGTGTAACAGTTGAGACAGATCATTCAAACAACACACTTGTCACGAGATGTCCTTAGTTTAAATCACGGTGGATCTGTTGATTTTAATTTTTTTTTAAAAGGCAGAATGCATCAAATGTCTACGTTGAACCACCATAAATAGTCCCAAAGAGAAAGGACACAAGCAGTGGTTTAGCTGAAGTCACTGAAGAATGAACCATTGGTAGGAACGATGGGTTAATAACAAAAGTTGTATATTTTTCTTTGCAGCCAGGACACATGCAGCCCCCAAGCCTTCACATCCCAGGCAGTCACAGCAACTCTCCTTTCCCGAGCCCCGGCAATGACTTGGTGCAGGGAGGGGGTAGTCCTGCTCACGGGCCGTCCTCACTCAAACCCAGTCCACATTCATTTACTGGATCTCCGGGATTCCCCAGCTTCCCATCACCAGTAGGAAACTCCCCGAATATGGAGAATGCGGGACCTTTTCATGGACAGAACCAGCGCTTGGCCGGTATGGCAGGACCTGGGCGTGGTATGGAACTGGACGGTGGGAATATGGCAGGAACTGTGCCTTATCACCCGGGCAGTGTGGATCAACTACCTCAACACAGCAGCGGGAACGTTCACATTCCATTCAGTTCGTCCCCAGGGAGCGCTGCGTCTGCCACCACTCCGACCACGGTGTTACCATCTCAGGGTTGTGGTACTCTGGTGTCTTCGCGTCCCAGCGCCACACTGTCCCATATGCTGAACGCCACTCAAGGGTACAGCCATGCCCCACCCAGTTCCACCACCACCTCACATCAGGGCTTTTTACATGGCTCCAATTTGCAAAACAGCAACAGTTTGACAGAGCTCTCGGACTCGTTATTACCAAAGGATTTACAAAATGCTATGAGTGATCAGGAGCTGACGGCCTTGTTGTCAGGTCAGGACTTGGCCACCTCGCTGGCCGAAGATTTACTGGCACAGTTTGCCCAACAGAGCCATGACAAGGACACCTCTGGGCGAGATACGTCTAGTCAGAATCGAGCCGGTACTCAAAATACCAGCGCTCTTAATTCTTTAACTGTGGACCCTTTTAGCATGGCTGAGAAGCCCGCTCCATTCTCACCTACTGCTAATTTATCTCAACCAGTGTACAGCGACTCAAGTGCACGGTTACATTCCAACTCTGTGGGGACGTCCCGAGCCATGGCTGTCCATGGGCCAAACACCAGTGTGCAGGCCAGCAACAGCTCCATACTAAATGATACTGCTGCAGTGAGCCAGTCAGACGGCAAGGGGGCAGGGTCTGGTGAAACCAAGCCTCAGGACAAACATAGTGATTCTAAGTGGAGCGATGAACTCAAAGTGGATACGCTTTTAGCATCAAAGCCACCATCAGCGTCTCTTTTGTCACCGTCTTGTGTGTCCATCAACATGTCATCCTCACAGCTGCTGAAACATTGCAAGGGTTTAGGTAAGTGCTGGAAACTCTGAGAGTTACATCTGGTATTTCACCAGCCTTACTTTTAGTGAGTGGGCCAGGTGTACTGGGAATATGATTTGAGAATCCTGTTGCCTGCAAGTCTCCAGTTCATAGGTAGAGACTTACAAGGTGTGGAGCTTGCCAAGCCAGGTGTCCCCTCTGTGCCCCTTACTTTCTCCCTTATATAGTGGTTTTAATTTTTTTGTTATTATTTTTTGCTCATTTGGATGGAACTAAGTGCAAATTGTATACTGTAGTTCTGGAAATTTCCTCACATTTAATTTCGCGCTAACTCAATTTTTCTTAAATTACAGAATTCCATGCATTTTAATATTGTGCAATCCAATGCATACAATGTAGTGAAGTACAATGCAACTTATTTTCATGCATTTAAATTTTGCACTTCGGGTGGTAGTGCGAAAAGTGCAAAATTAAATCAAGCGCGAAGATTTCTAGAACTACGTTATTCAAATTCTCCTCAGAGAGCTTCCATTTAACCAAGCAACAATGGGCCTGGTCAGAAGTGGGTAATTGTATATATTTTTGTGTAAGCCATGCTCCAGCTGACACATAACTTGCTAGGAAATGCAAAAAAAAAAAAAAAAAATGGCCAGGGGCTTTGACAGTGTATTGTAGAACAAAATGTTTCAGGTGGCCCATGGTGCAAAACATCAAAAAGCAGTTGTTTAGTTTGTTCACCAGATGGCAGCACCAGCTTGTGGGTATGGTGACGCAAATGATGAGCACATTCTGTCGTGTGCATTTCAGAGCTGCCCCTTGTAAATGCTGGTTTTTGTCATGAAGTTTCTGTTTAAAGCACTTGTTTTGGGGGTATACATGGCTAGCAACAGACATGCATGGAAATACACCAAATGTTACTCCTTCCATACTAGCCACTTATATTTATCCCTTTATTGGTACTGGGGAAAATTTGTACTTTTTCGCTTTTTTTTTTTTTTTTCTTTTTTCTTTTTTGTGTCAATCCAATAAATCAGCATCCATGCATGAACTAAATACTTGACAGATATTAATAATGAAACTTGTTCAGATATGCATGTAGCAGAAACTTCCTTGTATCACAGATGGGTGAGCTTGGCCTCATTGCTAGGATCACAGGTCTGCTAAAATTAATTGAGTTAGTGTGTGTGTGGGTGTGAGAGAGAGATTTTTTGTGTCAACAGAACTTTAGGTGGAATGGATCTACAGGTTGTTGTGACCTCATTCTCAAGGTCAAGAGAGGTTTTTTGGGGCGGGGGCGGGGAGCCACTGAAATGGGTTTTTGTGTTTTTACTTTACAAAGATTTGACAAAAAGTGATGAAGCTGTAATAACACCTCTTGGTAAGACCCCCATGTGGGATAGCAGATGAACCGCCTGGCTTCATTTTCAAGGTCAAGTTGACCCTTTCACACTCAGATCGCCCCAAGGCACCCAGATGTAAATTGTCATCAGCCTGAATGTTTTTACTTCTCTTTCTTAACCCTTAAAGCACTGATTTAAGATTGAGTCAACAGCTTTCCTCGGGGCACTTTGCGTGCATTGCTCGTATTTGAATGAAAGCTATCTTCATGAGGAATTTGAATCTTTTAACCATTATATGATTTACCGAAATGAGAAAACGACTATAGCAGTGATCAGCACTTTAAGGGTTAATACTAGAAATCATTTTGTGCTGAGACATGTATGTAAGACTATTCATGATGGCATCCCCCAGGTCAATAACTTTCCTTGGCACAGGTTGGGCGCATTGCACGCAACCACCATCAAGGAAAGCTATTGACTCGTCATACTTTGAGCAGAAATGGGTCAAAGTAAATAGTTTCCATGGAATGACTGTACAGTGATTTGACAAAAAAAGACCAAACTTGCCAGGATTATGCACTTAGTCCCGTCTTCATTCAGGGATGCTGATGGATGACTTGACTTCATTTTCAAGGTCATAGGTCCACATAACTAAAAGATGTGTGTGCTGTGTAACTTCCAAGAATTGACAAAAGTTAGTCAGATTTGCACTGCTAAAGCATCTTAGTGAGACCTTGTATACTACAATTACAAATGGAGGAGTCGGGGTTACTGTTTAGCATCTTCCTCCTGATAGGACACTCATATTAGAACCCGGATAATTGATTTTCAGCTGCTGTATAGAGCATTCAATTCTGTATCAGACCACTGCAAGATCCCAAGAAGAGAGAGAAAAAAAAACAAAAACAAAAAAACAAGGGGACTTTCGATGCCATGGTAATGCAACAATAAAGAGGCAGGAATGTAGGATTCTTGGCTGCATTCCTGGAGACAGAAAAGAGGAATTGCCAGAGATCTTTGAACCCTGTTGAAAATTAAGGATGTTCTTATCGAACCTGCTTAAAAGAAGATAACAAAGGAACAGACACAAAGCATGGCATACTTTTCAAATTTCAGGTGGAAAATTGTGAGGCAATTTGAAATTTCGAGGACCAGCATTACAAAAATGTATGTGATATTAAATTGCTCAACTGCTACAGCTGAAGTAGTGTAATGTTTGTGAGACAGCTGTGCTCCATACTTCAAGATTTGAAGAGCAGTCCATCAAAGTCAGCAGCAAATTTAATTGCAATATGAAGCCGTGTAAAGTTCATGTTGCAAAGGAACCCCTGGTAGCATTTTGTTAATACCAGAGTGGTGTACTGTGGTCTGATGTGACATCATTTGTAGCGAGATCTTGGTATTTTTTCAGGAAAAAATGGTGTATCAATAGCCAGCATCATGAATGAGCGCTGTCCGCCGCCTATGCCGCCAGAGAGACCCTACCCACCCCTCCCCAAGGACAAACTGAACCCACCCACTCCAAGTGTCTATGTAAGTATGCAGGTGCTTGTAAGTGTCCTGAGTACAGTAGACCATTCCAAAGTGAGATTGTTTTCATAGTTTTATGAACAAAATGAAATTTATGTAGAATAACATGGCAAATATACAATAAATACGCTGTCACGTCAGTACTGTATTGTTTTATTTGTACTTGAAAACTGAAGCATATCTGACCGCACATTACCAAGACAACCACTTGTAAATTTATGTCTCAACTTACATTTACAGCATTGCAATATTTTTTAAATTTTTTGTAACTTGGATAGGACCGAGTTTCTCTTGCTGATGACAAAAGTATTGGCCTTTCTGCTTGTGAACAGTGGGCCGTGTCTTAAGATCACATCCAATGAGAGATCACCTGTCTTGAAAAGAGCACCTTTTGTGGATAGTTTGCTTAGTACTTTCCATCTTATTCATACCTCTCAAGAAAGACCACCTGTCTTGAGAGACCACAATTTGGCCGTTACTGGGAGTGGTCCTTAAATGCTGGTTTCACTGTATTGCCATCATTCAAGGCCATTGACATTAAGTCAGAGAAAGATTGTAATCTTATGTCATACACAGGGAGACATCATCCTAATGACACCAACTCTTCCCTTTAAAATGTGTCAGATTCTAGATCTTAATATATCAGTTGAGGTAGTCAAATAGGTAGTCAAATAGTACACTGAAACCTGTCTGCAAAAACCACCTCTAAGGATGACCAAATGTGGTCTCTCAATACAGGTGGTCTTTCACACTACGTATAAATCAGATAAAGCATGTTTGATAATGTATCTTGAAAAAAGTGGTCTTTTGATACAGGTGGTCTATTATTGGAGTGGTCTCTCAAGACAGGGACCACTGGTAAGAGATTTGATGTAGTGCCTCAAAATGTTTGTTGTTAGGTGAATGTATCAGGTGTCCAAGTGTCATTACAAGGTTTACTGTACACACATTTTGGTTATTTGATTGATAGTTTCGAAGTGGGACTAATGGTGGTTGTTCAGTATCGTGTGTCAAAACATCAGTTATAACAGATTTATTTGTAAAAGGAAATAAATAATCTTTGATCCTGTTAATTGTATTATATTTTCTTGTGTGTACAACAGTTGGAAAGTAAGAAGGATGCCTTTTCCAATGAGCTGAGGGAATATTGTCTATCACAGCCTGTTGTGGTCATCCGAGGCTTGGCTGGAGCGCTCAAGTTGGGTAAGTCTGTTATGTGGTGGCAGATCATGTTGTCTCTGCCAGTCATTTTGCAGCTCAGAATTTTGAAAAACACTGGCATGTGGAATTAACTCTTTGAGTGCCAAATTTTGGACTGAGCCAACAGCTTTTCTCGGTATGTGCCGAGAAAAGCTGGTGACCTGGGATAATTTCTCTGGAACCAGAGGCATGCTGGTACTTTAATGAAAGGTCTTTTTGCAAGGAATACAAATATCGGAGATCCTGATAATAATTCAGACTAGTTTCGCTTTGGTAGATTTACTTGAGACGTGATTGGCACTGAAATAGTTAATACTTGTGAAAATGTAAAAAAAATGAGGGCATGTAATTATGTGCCGTAAATTCATTTAATTTTGTTGTATTTTGAATGAAAGGTCTTTTTACAAGGAATACGAATCTGAGATCCTAATTATAATTCAGACTAGTTGCACTTCAGTGGATCGACTTAATCGCAATTTGTATATTTTTGTTTTGCAGACCTGGGTTTGTTTTCAACAAAAACTCTCGTAGAAGCAAATCCAGACCACCGGGTGGAAGTGAGGTCGCAGCGCCAGCAACCACCGGATGAGAACCGTGACCAGTTTGGTAATAAGGTGTGGCATTGCGACAGTAGTAGATCTCATACAACTATAGCTAAGTACGCCCAGTACCAGGCCTCGTCCTTCCAGGAATCACTTCGGGTGAGTATTTTTACTCAAAGGGCAGCATATAAGTTGGTTCTTGTCGCCTTGTGGGTCTGAATGATACGAGAACAGATTTATAACATTTGATGTCATGGCAGATTTTCATCTGTCCATCGACAGCAGTACAAAGTCTTTTTAGGAAGTGGTAAAATTCCCACTTTCCTGGTCATAAAAACCATTTGGATCTTGCAGTCTCTTAGCTAAGAGAGCTCTCACTCTTTGCCCTAGTTTTCACGGAACCTTTTCAATTTCATTGCTGTGCTATTTAGAATGTCCGAGTGAAGTCTGTTTGTATTACAAATTTGCGATTCAGCCCCTACCTTATGGTCAAGAGAAAGAATTAAGTTTCCATAAACGTATGTATTGCAGGTCTCCATGACCAGGTCTTCATGTATATTGTTTTGTATTTTGCAGGAGGAACATGACAGAGCAAAGGGAATTCTAAAAGACAAGGACTCAGACAGTGATTCCAACTCCTCGGGGACAAAAGGGTAGGCATAATGTACATTTTGTCTCGTAGGATTGAAAGCCAGGCACTTTGTTAAGGATAAGGGTGTGACATGTTCTGAACACCCAGGTCACATCAAACATGACTGAGGACTCCGTGCTTCCATATTTCAAAAGCTGACCCCAGAGACTATTTATAAAGCATCCCTGTGGTCTTAGAGGAGCATAGTCTTTCATTAACCCTTTCCCCGGTAAAACAGGCCAAACCAGCTGGGGTCAAATGTCTGCTTTGGTGTTTTTGAAAAATTTCAACAGTATCCAAAAAACAAACAAACCCAAAACCGTTGATGGGAACCTATCAAGATAACATGTCCCAGGTCAACAGCTTTCCTTGGTATAGGTTGGGTGCCTAGCAACCCACCCATTCTAAGAAAAGCTGTTGATTTAGTTGTAAACTCAGTCTTAATTTGAAGGAGTTACTTTTAATAAAAGTATGAGAATATGGCACAAGTGGTTTTCAGTCATATTTCCTTGTGGTAGGCTCTATTGTGGCAAGTGTATGTAATTTATGTATACTTGTAAACATGTGAAACTTCATCTGTTCAGTCATAAACAGAGCAACATGGCAAAAACTTGATTACATGTAAGGGCTATTCGTAAATTCCATACATCTGATACAGTTTGAATGGCACACAATTTTTTTTATCACTGCAATATGCAAATATGAGAGGAGTAAACATTTGTGACAAGTTGGACAGATCCTGTCAGTGCCACTGCAAACTCAATGCAACTTGTGTACCCTTTCTTGCAGTTACAAGAAAAAATACAAAATGATCAAATTTGGGACAAATGTGGATTTGTCGGATGAAAAGAAGTGGAAACCACAACTGCAGGAGTTGACGAAGCTGCCAGCTTTCACACGAGTAAGTGACCTGCCTGTGAGGCTTCTGTATCGTCACTGGAATAGAATTTAATTGATAAGAGTCTGAGGCATCTTAAAAAGATGTAGTAGTGTGTTTTGGAAGGAGCAATGTATTGAAATAGTCTGACCTAGACAGAGTGTAAATTTTCATTACATGTATATTTTTCAAAAAGCCGTTGAACCAAGTCTGCCAGACAGTTCAATTAAATGCAGTTTGTTTTCAAACTTCTACTTCAAAATGATGCTGCACAGTCTTGAAATACACCAACGAACAAAGCTGGACACACATTTGAAGTTTTCTCAGGAGCTTTTCAAGATTATCATCATTTTCACAAGCATGCACACAGTAGCCAAGGGAAGGGGCAGTATGAAGCCTGTCAACTATTGCCCAAAAATATTGAGCTGCAAGTGGTCAATATCCTAGTCAAAGTCAGTAGTTGAATCTACTAAATTTCAGGAGGGAGGGAAGTAGATAAAATAACGGTAACTCTTTAAGTGCCAAATTTTTAGACAGAGTCAACAGCTTTTCTTGACGCTCATTGGGCGCAATGCACCCAATGCGCGCCAAGGAAAGCTGTTGACCTGATATATATATTCTCTGGAACTAGAGCCCTGCTGGTACTTTTATGAAAGGTCTTTTTACGAGGAATTACGGAAATGAGATCTGATGATAATTCAGACTAGTTTCACTGTAGTAGATCGACTTTAAACGTGATTGGCAATAAAAGAGTTAATACCTGTGAAAATGTTAATTATTTGAAGCATGTAATTATGTGCTGTACATACGCTAAATTTGGTTGTATATTATTTTGGTTGATTCTACAAAATGATGGAAATAAAACACACAAGAACTTTTCTATTTAAAGATGGGCTTACTAGGATCTTGGTCCAAAGTAGTAAATTGAAAACTGAAGTTAAATGTCTGATATTGAAATACCACACAGATTTATATATGTAAAAGTAACTACACTTACAGTATTATGCTAACTTGTGATGTCAGTCACTGTCATGTTGACAGGTGGCGTCAGCCAGTAACTTATTGAGATCTTGAAGGGAATGTACCTTGGGTGGGGTGTGTTGTTGTATGTGCCATGTTGACAGTTGGTGTCAGCCAGTAACGCTTATGTCATCTTGACAGGTGGTGTCAGCCAGTAACATGTTGAGTCATGTAGGATACACCATTCTGGGCATGAACTCGGTCCAGCTCTACATGAAGGTGCCAGGGTCAAGGACGCCAGGTCAGTTAATGAACTGTCACATGATCTGATAAAGTAGCTGCCTTCAGCCAGGTCTGGAGTTTATATAAAGGCAAATAATGTTGGCATTTAAAGTGAAGATAAATGTGAGAACTTTCCTTGACTGAGTTAGAAAAAGAACATCAGAAATCTTGTCAAAACTTAATTGAAAAAAAAAAAAAAAAAGCAGCATGATATTGTAGTCTTGAGCTTGTATCTACTTGAGACCAAAGTGGAGTCCAATGCACAAGATTCATAGTTTTTCTAAACATTGTTGCATGTTATGCACACAGTTTTGCAGAATATGTTTTTTTGCCCGTTTGTTTTGTTCTTACTGAAGCAAGATAAACTTTCAATAAAACTGTATGAAAGTGTGAAAAAGACGAAACATGGTGGTTCAGTGAGCAAAGCAAGTGGTAATTGAAACGGAAAGTAACCCCATATGAGAAATTTAAAAACTTCTTGGGGAACCGAACTTATGTCTAAAAGGCACTCTTTACGATGTTTTCAATTTATTCAATAGGACACCAGGAAAATAACAACTACTCCTCAGTGAACATTAACATTGGGCCAGGAGACTGTGAGTGGTTTGGGACCCCAGAAGACTACTGGGGAGTCTGTCATGCTCTGTGCGAAAAGTAAGTTGTCTGGTTTCTAGGGGTGTCGCTTACAAGAAAGGAAAGACCATTACAGTTTGCACCGTCTAGATTTTGTACATGGTCATTTTAATTATAACTCGTGATTATTTATATTTAATAGAGTTGAATCATCCTATCTTTTCCACATTCCTCTCATACTATGGATGCATTGGGCCAAAACAGAAATATGCAGATGAAAACGATAATGGCCAGCTCATGGGAAGAGGGTCCTGAGATTTGAAGATCTCAAAATGTAGATCAGTTCTTACAATGCATAAGCAGATTTTGTAGTCAGATCTTTCATTCAAAAAGTTCTATACCTTATGCAAGTCCATGGTTTTTACCTCAGCTGACAAGTCAGCTGAGGTTATAGTATGGGCCATCATCTGTCAATCTATCCATCTGCCCACAATTCACATTTTTTATTTCTTCGAAACCGTCAGGTAGATTCACTTTAAACTAGGTGGGAATGTACCTTGAGTTGATCTCTGCCAAATGTATTCATATGGTCATGTTTCAATGATTTATAGATTTCTTATTAATTTTTTTCTACTTTTCACTTTTTGGTAAAATCTTTAAAAATGTTCTCCGAAACCACTCAGCCAATGGCTTTGCAATTGCATTCTGGGACCCCCAGACCATAATTTGTTCAACAGGTGGTGCTGCAATTTTTTTAATTTTTTTTTTAATGAATATTTGTTTGTTAAGGCTATTTTCAGCTTCTCCAAAACTGTCTCTGAGATTGTTTTGAAACTTAGTGGATATGTTGCTTGTGGGAGGGGTAAACAAAGTTGCTCCCTTATTAGAGATACTGTGGATCCCTGCCCGATTTTTAATGTATTTTTTAATTGGTTACTTATCGGTTAATGCATGGATCACTATTGATTACCATGTATTTTTGTGTGTGTTCCCCATTTGTGACCTACAAAACCATCACTCAGATTGTTCTGAAAGTTGGTTGAAATATAGCTTGGTGGAGGATTAATCACTTGTTCACTAGGTGGTGATACTCTGAATGCCAGATCTTCAATGAATTTTGCAATCTGGGTATCTGTTAGTTCATGCATGTGGTCCTATTGATTGCCATGTAAGTCGGTGAGGATTGCAATGGAAACTCCCATTTTTTAAATCCTCTCAAACATCCTCATGCCCTAAGCTAGAGTGGGCTTATTATGGGTTGAATGTGACAGTCAGCTGAGGATGGGCTGTTTACACGGCACTTGTTATGTGGCAGGCAAGTCATGGCTTGAGTGCCACTGACCAAGGCCTTGATCAGTACGTTATGTGATGCATGAGTGATATAAAATTTGATGCTTATAATTTTTCATGCCTTTCCCGGGTAAGGTTTGGAGAGAAGTGTACTTTCATAATTCTTAGAAGCACAGTATCCCATGATTCACAGGCCACACCAAATTCAAATTAACCTCAACTGTGCTTTGACACTATTTCTTGACCTGATTTCCAAAGCCACGGGACCCATATGTGGGTGTGTGCAAAGCTGGGGGATGGGGGTGGGGTTGGGTGTGTGGAGTATCCAGCCCATCAGTGATGACTGCTCCAAGTTGTGCTAAACCATGGACCAATTTTTTTCCTTTTGCAGAAACAACCTGAATTACCTGACAGGGTCCTGGTGGCCTGTACTTGAAGATTTATATGAAGAGAATGTGCCAGTGTATAGGTTTATACAGAAGCCTGGAGACCTGGTGTGGATTAACGCTGGCTGTGTGCACTGGGTGCAGGCTATAGTGAGTTCACCAGTCCCTCTTGTAAACAAACGTGTGGACAGACAAAGCTTCAGATGGAGCATTTCCTATTTAGCAGTTTACGGAAATATTTTGATGACCATAAGTTTAAGGTGAAATTCCAAGTATGGAAGTCATGATAAAGTTTCCGTGATTGTATGACGAGAAGAGCTTCAGTGAGTTTTAATTCATAATTGATACTGAATATCAGTGAAAGAAGGGATTCAGTCATTTAACTTTAGACGATCTTGAAAAAACCTAAGTCTAAATGCTGTTAAATGTGATGCATTGTGACACATTATATCAAAAGGAGGTGATGTAATTTGTAAAGTAGTATTTCATCTCTTATTTTTTCCCCCTCAGGGTTGGTGTAACAATATTGCGTGGAATGTGGGCCCACTGACTCCAAAGCAGTACGGGACAGCTGTAGAACGCTACGAGTGGAATAAGCTGGAGAGCTATAAGTCCATAGTACCAATGATCACCCTGTCCTGGAACCTGGCACGCAATATCAAATGTACCTCCATCAAGCTCTATGAACAGATCAAGTGAGTTATTGTCATTTCTTTTCCTCAATTTTTGCAGACTTGCAAACAAAAGTTGGATTTTAGAGATTTGCATAGCTGCAGATGATATGTGAAGGTCCAATTCCAATTGTGGAATTTATATGTAGTGTCTCTCAGATTTACAACTCAGTCCAAGTCTTGTTGTGTGATCCTCTCATTCGTTGATGTGCTATGATGCTAAATATACTGATAAATTCATTAGAGAGACTGGGGTGGAATTTTGGAAAGTTCCAAGTTTTTAATTGGGATTGTGGAAAGTTTTCAAAGTTTAAACTCTATGAAGCCAAATTTACCATTTGTAAAAAAATCTCTGCTGACCATGGATTGCAGAGCTTGTGCGATCACCCATGTCTGTCCATCCATCCATTAACTTTTACTTGTGGATGTAATACCGTCCACAGCTATAACTTTCAGCTTATGGTACCAAATGTACCACAGATGTGTGTCATATGTAGAAATTGGATATTGCGTAATATAGATGACCTTGACATACTTTATCAAGGTCATGGAGGGAATACATTCAAGATTTTTTTTATGATCAGTATGTCTGAACTTGTGCAGACGTATCAATATGATGTTAGAGGAATATTGTACAGACAAAAGTTGATGATGTGTGGAGTAACGGCAGTACCACTGGTGGTATTAAAAAAACATTGAATTCATAATTTTGATAATAAATTGAGACGGAACTTCTAAATTTACACCAAATATGCACAAGACCAATGGTCATATTTTGTGAGATTTTGGGTGACCTTGACCTATTTTTGAGGTCATTAGGGACATCGTAAAGGATGCTGAACTTTACATGTTGAGAAATTAGAAAGCTAACAATGCCAAATGTACCAACAAGGTATAATATATATAGAAGTATATTGCATGATATGACTGACCTTGACCTACTTTCTCAAGGTCACAGAAGGAATGCACCACAAATGTGTGTTCATGTAGAGGTCGATGCTGTATCACATGGACCACCTTGATTAATATCTGAGGATCATGGAGGGAATGCATTTCAGGAAATGAATTTTTGGTGATGGTCATCAGATTATATGTCAGCAAAGTCCATGGACCTCTTGTTTTTTTTTTTTTTTAATTTATGGCTCAGAAACTGCAAGAAGGGTAGAAGGATGTGAACCGCATTATCAATGTAACAAGGTGTAGAAATCATGCATGCAAAGACAAGAATAATATTTGATAGTACCTGCAGTGGCCATCAGGGGTCACCAGATGCTGGGCCTTACATTCTGTCTGGAATTTTCAGTTTTGTCCACCAGATGTCAGCAGAGTTCACTATTCTATTCCCTGACTTCTTGCAGGTATTGTCTTCTGCGAACCTTAAGACAGTGCCAGCTGACCATAGATTTCGTGAAGAGTCTGGGCAAAGAAGTGAAATGGCATGGAAAGCAAGAAAATGAGGTTGTCCATTACTGTGATAAATGCGAGGTAGGTGCAAACTACAAATTTGGCTCAAAGCCAGTGGATGTTCACTGGAACATTAATGTCATCAATAAGAGAACGGTATGTCTTTAGGTGACAGTCATATGCTGCACACTCTAGGGACCTGTGGTCACAATAATAATGCAAAAGTCAGGATTAAGCAAGCATTTAGGGGCCTATGCCAGGGTTAAATCCCATGATCCCAAATTTATCCATAAAAGATAATGGAGGCAATGATTTGCGATAAAGTTTGGCATTTTGAAGATGATAATTAAGTGTAATGCTTGTCCTATGAAACCATTGATACTAAAAATACAGATAAATAAAAATAACTGTCATGGCCATGTTTTGGCATCATACTTATATTGCTCACAGGACAAAGGACAAGCTCTGTTTCATCAATGAGCTGAATTTTGCTGCATATTAACATTGCTGGAACTTGATAAAGCAAAGCATTTAAATGTACCACCATGACACTTTAAGGACAGGTAAGACACCAAAAACATTTGCATGGATGATTTTTTTAGTGTTTTTTCAAGATAAATGTTCTTTTTATAATTTGGCAAAATTTCAAGCTCATAACTAAAGTAGAAATGTGAGAAAAATTATAAAAAAACAACAACAAAAAAACCACACACACAGGCATGTGGACCTCTGAATGTCCATGTGTCATTCTTTTGGTTTTCAGTCATGTGACTACAGGTAGCAATGGCCCATGGCAAAATGAGAGTGGTATCATGGCGGCGCTGCAGAATCAAGGTGGCATGCCAAATGTGTGTGACAGGGAAATGGTGCGAACTTGTGCAAACGTGTCACAGCCTTAGTGGTCTACTTTATAATTGTTTTGCTTGTTTTGTGTCAAATGAAGGAAGACTTAAAATGTTCAGGAGAAGTGGGGAATCTTCAGTTTTCAAAGGCCGTGCCACGATGGATTACCCCAGTGGCACTGCACACCAAAGACAGGTGTGAAAAAAAACATCACTTTAATCCACCATGTCCATGTTCATAATAATATTTTTTATTGAAACCCAAGGATTAGGAAAGAAAGAAACAAATAAATACATGTACATCGAAATAAGCACAAGCGTGAACACAAGAGAAAACATATAAAATAGTTATACAAAACTGAGATTAGAAAGAGAAATGAAACTCATTGAGAATATAATTAAAACATAATGACAAGCTAACTAAGTTAAGTATACAGACATGAGTAAATGCACTAAAACACTATTCCTAAAAATGGGATGAAGAGGTAAGGGGCGGAAGACCAAACTTGCCACCCATCCACTGATTACGTGCGGTCGTAGGATTAAAAAATTGCAGGATCATTTTTTTGTTGCCAATATGTCAGAATTAAGGTGCAAGTATAAATATAATTTTATGACAAATAATTGGTGACTTATATCGACATTTATGGGGTGGATGCTTTGTGGTTAACTTTCAATTTTTTATTCAATAATAAACACCACAAGCACCCAAACATGGGACATATCAATTTTTTAAAGTATGATGATCACACACATATATGATTTGCTATCCTAACGTAAATACATATTGAGCTAGGATCAATTATAGTGGGATTTATTTTTGGTGTCCTAGCTGTCCGTAAACCACTCTCCAGATAAATCAATGTAACATTTCTGCCTTATCTGTTATTTATAGGTTGAGGTATTCAATATTCTCTTCGTGGTGGAGCAGGATAAGAAGCACATTGTGCACTGTTTCGACTGTGCACGGAAGATTGACCCACAGCTGAAAGACATTGTGGTACTCAACCAGTTCCGAGTGGAAGATTTAAAGGACGTATATGATAACTTTCAACTGGCCTCAGTGGTGAGTAGTGTACAACCCAATCTAGAGCAGGTTTTAATCCTTTCCCCGTTAAACGGGCCAAAACTGGCTGGTGGTCAAATGTCGTCTGCTTCAGTGTTTTCAACTAATTTCACCAGCAATGAAAAATAATTTGACTGAGAATTGTAGATGAGCCCTATCAAGATCACATGTCCCAGGTCAACAACTCATGCCAAGGAAAGATGTTGACTCAGTGGCAATTCAAGGGGGAAAGGGCTAAGCAGGAGAATCTCTCTCTTGGTCCTGTTATAAAGAGGGAGACGTTAAAAATTTGTAGTCCAAATAGGCCGTTTGGGAGCCCTGATGGGGGTATATGTGCTCAAATGTCAGAAGAGGTTGATTGAGGATTTTTAGGCAGAATTTGAGGGTTGCACGAGAGAAATAATAAACTGAGCGGGGAGCAGGAAAAAATTTTTAAATTGACATAACTGTGAGATCTCCCACCCAAAAGCAGGAAAGTTGTAGTCACTGACTGTAAAGGACCCCCCCCCCCCCCCCCCGGCACCATCTTTCCATATTGGTTAGGTGTATGGTCATTTTTACAGAGCCTCTCATTTCCAATGTAAGTGTTTATTTTCACTTATTCTGGGACATGTAGATGACAGTTGCTTGATCTACTGAGACTTTCTAAATTCAACTGTTCGGTTTATCTTCTGTCCACCACCTAAGTCATTGTGTATGTTTTCATGAATTCTAAGTTCTATCATTAGTCAATGCATCATATGTATCCTATTATACAGTGCAGGGCGTGGTTTAAACAGATACGTGTATCTACACTGAGCTAGTTACCTTGGACATAAAGTCTGTGTTGTCCCATCTGGTATGTTCTGCCAGGTTCCTTGGATATAAACTCAATATTTTACTATATTGTCTACCCTATGTAATTTTCAGGTATGATGACGTTTGAACATTAGTTAAATTAAAAAACTAGTGTAATGATTTCAAAATAATATGTGCGTAATATTTTGTATAATGTGTGTTTCAGAACCCAAGTGGCGGCAGCACCAATGGTAATTTATGATGATATGAAGCACTAACATAATCTCGGGGACAACAGCAGTTTCGTGAAGAAACTCACAACTACATTCAAACCTCCACCGCTGGATCCCAGCACAACGAAACAATACATCACATCAACCAAATCAGCTATGCAAATGAAGTCACTGCCCGCTCCAGGGGGCAAGCTCACACCACAGCCGGGCAACGGACTGGAGCTGCCCCATTTTGATTAAGTGGTGTCACAAGGCTTATGGGCAACACAAGGGGGCACTTTTTTCCATATCACTTTTGAGGACTACTACACTGCCAAGCCGGGAAGGGTTGCCGTCTTTTATATTGTCAACACGATATTCATGTTGTTAACGATGTACATGTGCTATTGGTACAAAAGCAGGGAATTAATTGCTCAGCAGCAGGTCAGCACGTACATAGATATATGAGAACTGTATGTTGCAACTGATGTATCAAAGTCATTTTGATTCGTGGACCAATCTGACAGAGAAATACATCTTGTTGATGCTATGCGGAACACATTATCCAGCTTAGATGTACATATACGATTACCAGTGTTCCACGGCCAGCCATTTTTGACCTGTACTTGTTTTTGAAATCATGGCAGTGGCGCCCTCTGCTGACAACATGCAACATCAGGTATATTGCATCACCATGTAGCTTCATTACCGACAATATAGACCCTGTTTTATACCATTGTTCATTTTCACAAAAGCAGAATATGGTTAAAAAGAAGATAGAAACGAGCTCATGAGACTGTTTTATATTTTGTCATATAATATTCATGGTTTCTATTTTGTACACAACTGTGGAATAACACTAGAGGCGTGAGATCATTATTCATATACCAAGATGGCAGCTTTGTCCATGAGACAATAAAGAGTTCTCGGCAAAATCAGGAATGGGAGTAGAAATATATATATTGTATAATGTACAAGCAGGGAGCTTCTTCAACCTGAAACGTAGGGTGTAACCTCAAGTGACCAGCTGAAATCATAAAGCGATTGGTAACCTTTTCTCACTCAGAATGACCAGAGGTCATCAGATGTTCCGATTATGACTTCTTGAGTTTTTATTGCTGGCACAAGAAATGCTGAAGAGTATTGTTATCCCCCGTATGATCTGTCCACCCATCAACCCTGGTGATTTTACCGCAATATCAAAAAAAAAAAATACTGACAGCAGTATTACAAAGATTTTGTCAAGAGATGTACCTGTGGATGGACTAGATGTGCATGCAATGCAGGCTGCTCCTGATCAGTTTTGGATTTTTTAAGGAATTTTTTTTTAATGAATTATTGGGCATTTTTTTTTCCTTTTCCAAAAGTGAAGTGAAATTGCGCATTTTTTTAATGCTTGGAACAGAACTTAAATCTTTTATTGGATGTGGATCTTATATAAATATATAGCAGTCAAATTAGTTTGATAACAGATTAAATGGAATTCCTGCTTTTCTGAAATGGAAAATCATCAGGTATATACTTATTTGAAGGCCACATAAGTTGTACAAAAGGGGACAATGTTCCCACAATAGGTCAAGAGAGACTGACTGCGGTTTCACCACTGGATGGGCGGGAGCCCAGGGGACTATATTACTACATTATCTCAAGAAGGTTTGACCAGGTTGTCATGAGAGATACATTGCAGCACAGATTATAGCCCTACTGAAAACTGGCCTTCTCAGATCAGTTGAAATTTTAATGAATTTTGAAAATAATTTAATTGACTGTCAGGTCCAGTTTGGTGCATAAGTGATATTTTTGGTCTTGTTTTGCAAAGTTTACCCGTTAAGTACTGATTTAAGATTGAATCAACAGCTTTCCTCGGGACACTTTGCACACAGTGCATGCAAAGTGTCCCGAGGAAAGCTGTTGACTAAGACTACTTTTTGCTCCAGACAAGGCTTGCTGGTATTTGAATGAAAGGTATCTTCATGAGGAATTTGACTCTTTTAACCATTATATGTTTAATGGTAATGAGAAAGCAACTATAGCAGTGATTAGCACTTTAAGGGTTAATTGAACCCATACACCAGTGGTAATGCTGGTTCATGTTTTTAGTGCTTCAGGTGCCACTTGGACTTTTGACAGAACAATTGGTACCTGGAAGGTGCATAGCAGTATGAAATTAATTGAAAAAAAAAATCACCGGCAACTTAAGGTAGTCTGCTCTATTCTGTCTACTGATGTAGCACTCAATTGAGAACCGTCAGTTGCCAGAATCCTGTAACAGGATACAAAAACGTCAATAACTTTATTGGTTGCTCTTTAAGTTTGTGCCAGTAATAAGTAGCAGTGTTGATCCTCTTGTATTATGAGTGAGAAAGGGTTAATTTTAAGGCAGCAAGTGAAAACTTCAAACTGTATCCCGTAGTGGATTTGAGATGATGCTGATTTTCGGAACATGAAGTTATTAAATGGGTGTAAATGCATGGTGTGATTTGTCAAGTACATAACTCATGTCTGTGCAGGGAATCCCCAATAACCTTCCACCACACCAAGGCAGCAAAGTGCTTGTGCACATGGGGCTAAACAGGACAATTATAGAGGAAAGAACAACATTTTTGAATGGAAAATCAAGGCAGTTGATAAAGTTAATTTTGTACCATAATGTATAGTATTGTTTGAAGTTAAACAGTTATTTTCCCTGTTTTACTTTTTTTCTGACATTGTTGTGACAGTAGTTGTCCAGGCTGGTGAAGACACAGCAGATAGCATGCCGCGGTGACCCACGCATGCAGATGTGGAGGATGACTGATATAATTGTGTGGAGATTTTTAATAGATGTAAGGCTGGGTTATGCTGGAACATGGCGAAAGAAACCCTTTCTGCTCGGGCTGACTAAATGCTAGGTTGACTAATGCCCTAGATGGAAAGGCATATGTGGATTCGCAGAATGGATTTTGTAAATTTCACTTTCTTCTCTCCCTTTTTTTTAAGCTTTTCATTGATAAGAACAGTTTTGAACTAGAAATTGGAAAGTACGTACAGATAATGATAAGCCTAAACTGTTTCAGTGCCACATTTGGGATGGAGCCTGAAAGCTTTCCTCGGTATGCTGTGGGTGCTGTGTGCCCCAAGTGTGCTGAGAAAAGCTGTTGAACTGGACTATTATATTCCAGGCAACTACAGAGGTGCTGGTACTTGAATGATAGGTCATTTTACAAGGAATATGAATCTAGCTCCCTTATTATAATCCAGAGCGGTACGTTTTAAGTAGGTTGATAGTTGCAGGTGGCACTGAGAGGGTTAATGGTCTATTCACTTGGAACATTTTGAGCACAAGTGCTCACTAGTATTGTTGGCTTAGTCTTGAGTGAGAAAAGGAAAAAGACGTCAGATGAAAACAGAACATGAGAGGACAAGGTTTATTTCATTGGTTACATTCATATCGTAAATGTTGGTATCTTTATATATATATATCAAATTACAAGGTATACCTTGCACTTTTTTTGCCTAGAGATTTGCAAGTTTGGATAAAAGCGGTTCAGGTTTTTTGCATTTTCCATTTTTGCTACAAATTTGGTATGTTATCGGCACACCATACCAGCCACATTATGACATTTCCCACACACTGAATATACATCACTTTTGTACTGAATGAAATGTATCCCTTTATACAAGCTGACAGTAGATTTTTGATGCACATGATCGATGATGAGGATCGAGAAACTCGTCCGCAGCAAGTGAGCACTGTAGAAATGATGGGATTGATTTGTAGTAAAAGAAAACTTTTGAAAAGAAGACATTCTGTAGCTGACTTGACAAGCAGCTGAGAATGATTTTGCTTCTTCTTTTTTTTTTTTTTTGCATGGTAACCATGGTGAACCATGCTTCCTGTTGTCAAGGTTTTGTGATTTGAATTTTTGTTTGTTGTTATGCCATGGTTCCCCACACAGGTTTGAAAATTTTGCTTTCATTTTCAGTTACTGTTTCAGTGTATATCTGTGTAAAATGTGTGAGGGAGGAGCTGTGACAAGCCAGATTTGAGTCCACAGGTCATGTGATCTAAATTTATGGATTTAAAGAGTTTCCTCAATGGTGGAAGATGAGACGAAGAACTTCCCTTACCGTAGGTTAGTTGAGGCAAGAATCTTCCCTTACCACAGGGTAGTACGCAAGAAACTTCTCTTACCATAGGGTAGTTGAGGCAAAGAACTTCCCTTCTTACAGGGTAGTTGAGGCAAAAACTTCCCTTGCTACAGGGTAGTTGAGGCAGTGAACCTCTCTGGCCAAAAGATAGTTGAGGGAGAGAACGCTTGTGAGGTAGTTGAAACAAAGAAAAGAACTTGCCGTGTTCCAGGGTAGTTGAAGGAGAATGCTTCCTTGTGGAAGGTAGCTGAGGCAAATGCTTCCCTTCACATGGAGTAGTTCCCTCAGAGGAGGTCCTTTATTATAGAGTAGTTGATCTAAGTACATTTCTCTTTACACTGTAATGTTGAATTGAGAAATTCTAAGAAGAAGGAGAAAGTTGCAGGGGAAAACATTGTCTACATAGCAGTTGACATGAAGGACTTCCTGCACAAGAAAAAAAAAAAAAAAAAAAAAGCAAGACTTGGTTAGGGTAAAAATATTTGGAAAGGAAGATAAGAAGGATGGGGTAGCTTTCCAGATGGTGATAAGTGAATTTTGTACATTCATAATATGTAAAGAGAAGAGATAGACTTGTGTGATGGTGTAAAATGTAAATATATAATTACCAACTCCTACAGAGTGAAGATTGTATTGGCTTCAATTAAAGCTACAACTGTATGAGGTCAGTAGGTTTACAGAGTTGTGGGCTTGCACAGATTTCTTTTAAGAGTGAAATTATTTTTGGGGGGGGGGGGGAAGTCGAGTAGACTTGGGCTTGGCAAGAGCAGAATCAGCTTTTGTATTTGCAGAATTGTGCAAATATTTATGGAATAACAGAAATTATGACTTGTTTTGTGTCAGCTGAGAGCAGTGCATTGCTGATCACAAGTGTTTCGGAAATTCAGGGTTAAGTATGAATGCACTGTTAGAGGTACACGATACACCCCGGTAGAGGTACACGATACACCCCGGTAGAGGTACACGATACACCCCGGTAGATGCATGGAGAGGCTGTAATTCGTTTCAAAATAAAAAGATGTCGAATTCTCTCAGTTGTGATGATGGAGATTGTAAAGCCTTCAGGAGAATTCTAAGACAAATTTTCTATAGGTTGAAGGAAATGTCTTTGTCCATATTTGGTAGTGGAAAGTGATATGATTGGATTATTGTCAGTCACAGTGTTGAAAGGGACCATCTTAAGAGTTTTCTATGTTACACTGTATGAGGAACAATATGGTAGATAGTAACTCTTGCCTCTTTGACCTAGCTTGATGCTAGGGAGCATACATTTTCTGGCAAAATGGAAACCATGCATGCTCCCACCATGGGGTCCTTCAGACTGCTAATAAAATGACTATTTGTGTTAAGGCTATTGTTAAATGTTTCCTGTCTCCAAAGATGTTGCTATTTTCATTTTTCGTGTGTGGATAACATGTTCTTGCAGATTTTCTGGTGACTGTAATCTTTGAGTGAACAAACAATTCACCATAACTCATTGCCTACAACAATGCACAAGGTTGTGGTTTTTACACTGGGTGGCAAACCCTTCTGCAGTTGTCATAATGGCGACTGTAGCATCACTTGCCAGGCATTGTGAAAGCCACTAACTCAAGACTAAACTGCTACGTAAGTGAAAGCTCTTCTTGTGAAGAAAATATTTTGAAAGAACAAGTTTGGTCTTGACTTGACAGGAGAATGAGCAACTGATATGGAATGAGTTAATTATTTATTTTGCTTCGCTTTTGACCATGTGTGGGGAAACATTTTGTCACAAGTTTTGGGTAACGTAATGCTGTCTTGTCAGGAACTTGTGTCTTGAAGATATATATATGTGGGAAAATGGCAAAATAATTTAAAAACACAAATGTTGACAGTAGTGGTAGAGTAGTTGATCGTGTTCTCAAGTAGCTGACTGTTACACATGGTAAGTGTGTGTACACTGATTGAGAACATTTGTGACACAATTGTAATTTATTTGACACTTTGTACATTTTTTAATGAACATTTTCCCTCGTGACAATTTCCTATATATTTGTAGGCTGGGTTACAGAAGGTACTTGTCCAGTTGCAAGCTTATAATTATGATTAACAATACTGATAGGAATAACGTCAATTTGTGAACTGACCACGGTTGTGAACTTTGTACACACTTTGTGTGTGATCAGACTAATAGGTTTCTCAATCAACTTACATTTGGTTAGAATTCTGACAGTAGTGTATAGTTAGTTGAACGGAGATTATGATGATGATTGTAGCTTTGAAGGTTTCTTTGTTAGTTTTTCCTGGGGGTAAAAGATGTGACTCTTTACACAAGAGACTAGGGAGCAGCTATTAACTAGGGAGCATCTATTATTATGATTGTGTGCATGGACCCCTGTAATGTAGTGTTTGCAGTGGCATAGACACAAAACAGAGTAATAATATTAATTATGATGATGGTGATGTTAATGAATACAAATTGTGGCTGGGAGTTCTATGTGTGTTCCAGTCATGAGAACTGAATTGACAGATAAGTACAAGTTTGTGAAGGCTTTGCCAATTGTACATGTCTGTACTTATGAATATATTTATTGATATGAAAGAATTGGCTAAGTGTTGTTTATTCTTGTTTGTCCAACACATGTACATAAGAATTTTTTTTTCAAATATCAAGACAGGTACAGGCTACTGAAAGTGTTCAAAAGTGTTTGATTAAGGTCTCATAACTTTTATTTCAAAATCAATGGCTGCATGATAATCACCTGCAGGCAGCCATGATTTCTTTTATTGTTCCATTTGTTCTTGTGACCGTAAACTTAATTAAGGTGTCTCGCTTCTTAAATGCATGCCACAGATGACCAACAAACTCATCCGAGTTCATTTCAAAATAAAGCAAGAAAATCTAGATGAAACACCCAATCAACTTGAAATAGCTTTGAATCAGTGACTACAGTAGCCGTTTATTACCCTGGGCACATGAAGTGTTGTCATCCCCTGCGTCTGTCCATCTTGTTGAAGTTCCTGCAATATTTCAAAACGTTCACCATAGCTGTACCAAATTTTTGTCACAAAAGGACCTTGTGATGTACCAGCTTCCTATTGAAAACCAGCTTCCTCTGATTATTTTTAAACTTAATGTATTTATTTGAAGGCCATTTGAGTGGCATCAACCCTGACGTTACCGCGATATCTAAAAAATTATTGACTGCAGCTTTACCAAATTTGTGTCCGAGATGCATCTTGCAATGAAGCGGGTTCCTATTTTAAAACCAGCTTGTTCTGATTATTTTTTACCTTTCGATGAAACTTTTAATGTATTTATTTGAAAGCCGTCTGAGTGGCGTCAACCGTGACGCCGTTGCCGCGATAGCTCAAAAAATTTACTGCAGCTTTACTAATTTTTTATGAGAGATGTATCTTATAATGGACCAGGTTCCTATGTAAAACCAGCTTAGCTTAAAAGTATTTATCTTCAAGGCAGTCTGAGTGGTGCACAAGGGGACAACATTACCATTATATCTCAACAAGGATCCAAAGCAGCTTCAATTTTTTTTTCAGAGACGCACATTATAATGGATCACATTCCTACCCAAAACCAGCTTCCTCTTATCATTTTTAAACTTGTTATGAAACTTTTGAAGCCTTTATTTGATGGTGGTCCAAGTGCCACACAGTACAGTGGTCTCTGTCACCAGAACTTGCCCCAAATCCAAAAGTGTTCTTTCACTTCATAGACAACAATACGGAAATTGTATGTAAAGTATTGTACTGCAAAGTCTCAAAAAAATGAAAAAAAATGCAGAATTGAGGAAAAGAAGATTGTGGGTGCCGAGGGTAATCTGTTCTCTGAACGCTATTTTTGTCAATTTTCTAAACTTGGAGATTTGAATCTGTGACTATATTGGTAGTATAGTCCCTATTCTGAGCTTGTATTAGTACATTAACATTGATTTGACAGGGAATCTGTTCAAAATAGTGAAACTAAAAATTCAGTAAAAGGCAAAAATGTGCAAATTTATGTACATGAAAATATGTACATTTACAGTAGTCCCTACACTGAGCTTGGCATTATCTGTGTAGTTCCACTTGTCCAACTGATTTTGGCATCAAATTTAGCAGCAAAGATGAGAATAGGAGCTATTCATATTTAACTATATTAACCCTTAAAGTGCTGATTTAGGATTGAGTCAACAGCTTTCCTTGGGACACTGCGCGTATTGCGCACAGTGTCCCGAGGAAAGCTGTTGACTAAGACTACGTTTTGCTTCGGACAAGGCCTGCTGGTATTTGAATGAAAGGTATCCTCATGAGGAATTTGACTCTTTCACCCATTATATGTTTAATGGTAATGAGAAAGCAACTATAGCAGTGATTAGCACTTTAAGGGTTAACTGCAGACCAGCTCTGGTCCCCTAAGTTGCAATTGAGGCAACAGAACTATGCATCCACCCTGATGAGGGTACTTGCACCAGTTCTGTTGCTTAACCATTCAGAAATAGCAGTTTTTCTATTGAACAATGAAATTTTCTAAATATATTTAACATCTTGTATGCTATAAAACTGGAATGACTTTTCTTAAGCTTCTTGCTTTCCAAATGAGCTCTATGACAAAAGTTGTCACTTTTACCATGGAGCTTATTTGGCCCTGCTTGATGCATGATTCTGCCATGCTTCCTATCAAGTTCCTTGCTGCAGCCTAGGTGGCAGCACAGGATCCCTGTCACTATGAATGCCTCCTATTCCAGATTCAGGTTTCTTTGAAAGAACTTTCATTCATGTGCCAGTATACATGGTCTGTGGTGCATATTGCTTTTGGCTGGCAATATGGCTAGGCCCCCGCCCCCATCTCCACCTCTGTCCACCTGGTCCAGGGTATACATAGAGACCCCTGAGGAATAAGCAAAACCTGCCTCAATCACTGGTTAAAAATGTCACATGAAACGAAGCAGGTGCTATCACCCGGCAGAATAATGTAGATGACGTGCTCAATATTGTATTGCATGGACAGTTACACCCTCAGCTCTAACAAAGGCTATATGGTACCATGACATTGCCAGCAGTAAGAGGGCCATGATTGTCCAGTGGTTAGCTGACCAGGTTGCTGTAATTCAAATTTCAGAACCAATATATCTTATTACAAAATGTTTAGTACCCGGTACCAGGATCACTTTAAGCCTTATGCCAGGCTGTATAAAAAATAATCCACTTCTTTTTGAGAGAAATCCCGGAACTGGCAGCCAAACAAAGGCTTACAGTAGGTGTTAAAAAGCTGATACCTGATACCATGGAATGTTGTGTTGAATAGTGGAGTTAAGGGGACCCCAGGTGGCAGCACCAGATGGTGCTCATTTGCATTTAGTTGGCTATTTGATTCACAGAAGTTTCAAAGGGATTTGTTGTTATGCAAATAAGTAAAATTATACAATTGATCACCTTCAAGTGCTGCCCTCTTGGGTCTAAAAAGGTCTATTGTGCTGTAAGTACATGTATACTGACAGTCAATGAAAAGGCATAGCAAACTTTGGGTTTAATATTTTGAATATGTGTTCCGTCAATAAACCAAGAAACGAATTTTCTGGGCTGTATTTACATTTTTCTGAAGAGTGAACTGATCAAAAGCGATGGAGCATAACATATTGTGTCTGTTGCATGACGTTTTTCTAGTCCAGATCCATTACAAAAGTTACCTTCACTAGTATGTTGTATGGCCACCCTGAGATGCAACACATGGCCACAGACCACAGTTATAAATCCTTCTATTTTTCATATTAGCTTTTTTCAGTTTAAAAAATCAGCATTTTGGTATTTTAAAATTTCGTGAACGGCATTTAACAGATAAAAATGTCAGAAAAACATGGATGGATTTTTGTCATATAATTCCCAGATCGTTAATATGTGATAATTGAAATAGGAAACAACACCTGGATGTGAGCTTTATACAGGTGTATGAACTGTGCTCTTGCCAGGGTCACATCATTGTCCTTCCCCACCATAAAGTTCCCATCTGGCCTCGAATACAGTGCACCTATATGACCACCAATGAAGAAACTCTGCGATATAGCAAACCTGACTTAGCTAACTTTATTCAAACAGAAGCTACAGCATGCTGAAAACACAGTATTTTCACAATTACGGACTATCTCCGTTGGGATGCGCAACCAGCCAATCACAACTGTGGTCTGTAACCACATGCAGTGCATCTGTGGCACTTGCTTTGAACCAGGCACTGTATTTTGTACTGGAGAATACCTTCCCATTCTTCCTGTAAGGCCTGGATTAGTGGTTGTCTCTTCAGCAGATATGACAACCTTTGGGCAATCTGGTGTGCAAGCTGGTCCCGCAGATGCTCAATTGGCCTGAGGTCTGGCAAAAATGCCAGCCATTGACATGCTGGATTTCCAGAAATTCGGTAGTTGATGGGGCTGCATGGGGATGCCCTTTATCTTGTTGGAACATTGTAAATGTCTTTGTGGTTCAGCAGAAATGAATCAAATGACATAGCTGGATCTCACTGATGTTTAGTTGAGCATTAATATTGCCATCTGCCACTACCAGGGGAGTTCTATAACGCCAAGAAATGCCAACCCATACCATGACACTAGCACCATCCCAACGGTTAGCTTGTCACACACAGTAGTCAGCATAATGTTCTCCAACTCCACGCCATGCACGTTTCCATCTTTCAGCTTTTCCTAGACAGAAACATGGCTCATCAGAGAAAAGCACTCCTCTTCAGTGTTGCTATGTCTAGCATATGTTTTGTGGGCACCATTGCAGGCAACGATGACAGTGATCAGGATTCCCCTGAAAAGTCTTGTTGCCTGTAAATTATTCTCTCTGAGTCATCTCACTGTTGGGTTGCTGATCCATGGGTTATGTCTCCCTGTTGTTTCTTGGGCAGCTTGACTTGCTGTGCAAAATCTATCACGCAAGTAAGGCAGTCTCATCTGCCTATCTTGTCGAGGTGTAGTGACTTTCATGCCCTGGATGTGGCCTGTCATCAACGGAATCTATCTCCTGGTGGCGAACAACCAGCCCACTGAAGGCAGATTGAGAGCAATTCAGTTGTCGTGCCAATTTTGTATATTTACATTCAATCTAACTTTTAACATTGCAAGTATAGGAGACAGCCTGGTGTGTTATGAGACCATAACACATTAGCCTTGTGTGTTATGGAACCATAACGCAGGTGTCCCGCCCACATTCTCATAAGCCACGCCAACCTGGGTTTCCGGAACTTAACACTTGAACATGCTCGGCAAATCAGTTTTTGATCATTTCTCTTAAATTCTATGTATTAAGTTTCTATATTTCGTGTAGCTAAGCAGAAAAATTAAGGGGGAAATGTAAATATAAGCAATGAGGGTTGCTTTTGTGTGTGTTATGGCATATTGTCATATGGCTGTTAGGAATTAGCCAATCATAAGGCTCAAAAAGTGTTGATTATATCCCATAACCATTGATTATGAAAGAGAATGTATTATGAAACGTGATAATGCATCTTTTGGGGGCTGACCTTCATCCTCAATAATCGCAAAAAGAGTGAATTAAGTAAAACCTATAACTCACTCTTTCCGAATTAACCCTTTCAATGTCTAACAATAAAATTTGAAATGATTTACCTGAATTTCCATGATTAAAACTTTCCACTCAAGTACCAGCACGCATTATACCATCAGCCACAAAACTTCTCCGGGTCAGTAGTCTTGATGCAGTAGCATATCATGAACGCAAAGCAAACTTTGATTGTGAAATCGTAAAAACACTACAAATAAAAACCAACATACCTCCCAGTACTGCCGGTGCCGTCATTTCTTTGGAAAAATAATTGCTGAGTTGCAATATTATCAAGTTAATTAGAGGCACGTCATCGTCCATTTTGTGGCAGCTAGCAGATTCACGAACTACCTGAACGCCTGTAGTCCATGAGCCAGACTGAAAATTGGTACCATCTGAGGGCACCAAACGAAACCTTTATACCTGTGTTGGTACACCTTAGGGTATAACAAAAATGCATGATGGACATTCCAGAAGCCCAGCTGAAGCCCGTTATTGCAATTTTAAAATTTTATACCCAGACGTCTCAAAATGCTGTATATGGTGAATCCTGTTTTGTTATAGTTGGCCACTACATTATAATTATACTTGAAATATACATATTATGTTTGTATCCAATTAACAGCTGGCACAATGAACTTCATGCGACCTATAAATACTAAATATATCCAACACGGGTAAGAAAAAAGCCATTATTATACCCACATTGATTGGATTTTTTAAGGGGGGGGAGGTTGCTGCGCTCAGCTTGTAGATCAAGTATTACATTTCTGCAATCTCAATACCTCATATAAATACATGGTCCAAATCTCTTGAAAAATTGTGCAAGCATGCCTCTGGGTCATCCTTTGATCCCTGGATTTTTTTGTCCTTGACCCTATTTTCAAGGTCACATCCTTGTGGAGGGTATAACTGGTAGGCCTGCGGAGATTGTTTCTCCATTGTAAGGCACATATACATCCTGGTGAAATTTCACATTATTTGCATGTATAATCACACTTTGCTTTATTTTACTATTTGGAGGTGATTATATACTACATCACGATGACTAAATTTTGGTGACCTTGACATTAATTTGAAGGTCACACACTTGTGGGTAGTTACATTTAGGATTTTTGTTATATAAAATTATGTAAAAGGAGACAAAATCCGTTTTAAGCACAGTTATCCACGGCATTTATTTTTATTCTTACCAGTCCTCTATTATGTATGGTGACCTATATATATATATATATATATATATATATATATATATATATATATATATATATATATATATATATATATATATATACATGTATATATATGTATATATATGTATATATACATATATATATATATATATATATATATATATATATATATATATATATATATATATATATATATAAGTATAAAAGCATTTTTTGCGTTTCAGACGTGACCGGTTTCAGCATTTTAATGCATTGTCAAGCTCCAAAACGCATAGATGTTGAAATAATTTTCAGTCCAGCATAATCTTGACGTTATCTGTTGTTATAATGAAATGTATTAGCATAGAAGCATATAATGACGTTCATTTATTACGTTACTGATTTAGACCTATTACATGACGTCAATGCCATATAAATTAATAATAAACGTCTCATAATGAAAATAGGTCTAATTTGTCCCAGATTACTATAAATAATTAGTAAATTACACTATTCAGTCTAGGCTTGTATTTTACGTTGGAATATGAATTCATTTTGCTCTCTTTTTATGTCAGAATCATTTTACATCTGATATATGGGACATACAAAGAAGTTAGGCATAAGATTAGAACAGGGACGTGCTATAGCACGTCCCTGATTAGAACAACTATCAATATGTTCACTGAGCTGGATTTGCCGTGTCTCAGGCACCCGTGTTTGCTGTCTGTGTACAGTCCTGCGCCTGCGTAGTTCGTTGCCTATAGATCCTATATACATGTATACCTCATTGCATCCTCTACAGACAATCGCATAAATCAAATGTTTATCCAAACAGTCCATTTCTGTTCTAATTTGAAAGTTTGGTAGCTTTCCTGTTGTGTGCAGCGAAATTGTGTCAGTAACTATCATGTTTATACAATTCTTACAACGAGGAAGACCACATTTTTTGTCCCGCCTTGACTGTCCCTTGATTCAAAGTATGCTCTCGTAAGAATTTGTTTTAAATTACGAGGCTGTCTTTGGCTTGAAATAAAATTCAAAGTTTGCTCTCGTAAGAATTTGTTTTAAATTACGAGGCTGTCTTTGGCTTGAAATAAAATTCAGATTTTTAAATATTTCTCCAAGTGAGGGATCCATTTCCAAGATTTTAATGGTTTCACGTATTTGTGGTATTATCACTGGATTGTTAGGATTATAACTTGTGATCGAGACCAGATTTTTGTCGTCCCCCTTTGTGATTTTGTGGTCCTTTCTTCATGATTCTTGTGTTACTCTTCAAGCTCGCTGAATACCCATTCAAATGAGTGAAT
>OZ026617.1:7581259-7608759 GCA_964020975.1 Hermodice carunculata
CTGGGTCGTCCCTGGCTTTTAGAAAATTCCCCAGTTCATCCAGACGCGTTGCTTTTCTATTTGTATTTTGTACAATTGAACAGATCCTTCTTGCTTCATTATATGGGATATTTGTCTTAGTGTGCCGTGGGTGACATGAATTGAATGGCACATACTGATGAGTATCTGTATTCTTGTAGTATATATCCAATGAAATCATTACATCATTTTTCAGAACTTTCAAGTCTAAAAATTTTAATTCACATTGACTATATTTCATTTCATATTGAATACTTGGTTCAAACTGATTTAAAAGTTGGTGAAAATCGTGTAAATCTGACAGCAACTTTGTCCACATTATAAAACGGTCATCTGGATAACGTTTCCAGTTCCTTTTAAAAAACACGACGAGAGATTCAGATGCATGTCTAAGTTTTTCGTATAATAAAACTTGTAGATATCCAAGACTAAGCCTTGCATAAGTTGGGGCACATTTAGTTCCCATCGCACACCATTTTTTCTGTATGTATTGTTCTCCATCAAATCTGAACATATTATTTTCTAATATTAGTGAAAGACTTTCCACAATAAGTTCTCTTGTGAAACGTTGATTTTTTTGTGTCAGGATATTTGTTCAGCCAGTATTCAATCGCACGCTTTCCTAACTCATGAGGTATGTTACCATATAAATAACACATCAGAACTGACTAAATACCGATCCTTGGCTTGCTCTCGTGATATTTTATTGATGAAGTCGATATTGTACAGTTTTAAAATTTTGTTTATGAGATCACTAAGCCTACTCGTATCGCATACAGGTCCTGCGGCGATTGGTCGGAATTTTAAATCTGCAGGTCAAATAATATGTACATATATACCATCTTGTTCATTTATAGCTTTTTTGATAATATCGGACTTATGAACTTTCGGTAAGCCGTATAAATTACTTGTTCTTAACTGCAAACCATCCAGAATTTTTTTTATTTCGTTGTAAAGATGTTACGATGTTTGTCAATAAATTTTCTTAATTTATAACTCACTTTATTTTCTCTGTCTGGTTCGCATTGCTCATAAAATTCTTCATCATTAAGTAATGATTTTATCTTTTCAGCATAATAATTGGTGTCCATAATGACAACTGCTCCACCCTTGTCTACTTCCTTAATTATGATAGAATTGTCAGTTTGCAATTCATTCATAGCTTGTAGCTCCTCTTTAGTTTAATTATTTTTGTTGGTTGGTGAAGGTACTTTGTGGAGAGAGTGCGCAATTTGTTTCAGTCTGTCAATACATTTTTCTAATGTCTCACTTTGACTTTTAGGAGGGGTGAAAGAACTTTTTCCTTTGACCAGTGATTCATCCCATTCCTCACTGTATTGTGGAAATATTCTTTCAGACGTAATGTACGACAAAATTTTAAAATATCACACACTTGTTCTTCTGTGTCTTTTCTTGGTGTCGGTGTGAATTTTAATCCCTTTTTAAGCAACTTTACATGTCCTCGTGTCAATTGTTTGCTTGATACGTTTATAATTTAACAATAGATGTTTTTGAAGTTCGTATCTTCTTGGCTCGTGCTGTGGGGGGGGGGGGTATTATTGCGCTCTTTCTCTCCATCTGTTGTATCTTTGCTCTTTTTGGTAGGTGACTCTTGCTACTCTTGATTGTCTCTGGCTTGTTTGTGGTCTTTCTTCTCTTTGATTTCTATAGCCTTTTTGTTCTTGTAGAGGGCGCCATCGTGTATTTGAGAGTGGTTCTCTTTTTAAAAAAGGAAACTCTTCTTCATTTTCTACATTTAGGCCTAGTTCATGTCTCTGACCTTGGGTTTTGTCTGTCCAATAGGTCTGCGTCATGTCTAGGTTGAAATACTTGAAATCTATTGTATGTCGGGAAGTCTACGTTTCTTCTGTTTTCATTCCTAGCTACCATTGCAAAAGTTCCTTGTCTGTTGTTTCTAAAGGGTTCCATACATTGGTTAAACATTGACAAATGTTATTTGTCCTTTAATTCTGATGTCATGTTCATACAATGAACCTACAACTATTGTACATAATATTTTGGTTTTGCAATATTTACAATCAAGAGTAATCTACATTCATTTCAACAACCTGCATCTAATTGATTTTATATGTTCAAATTTACAATTCAATTTGGTCAAAAGATGGTATCTATTGTGATATGCTAATATGTGTTATGTAAATTGGATATATAGTGACTATAAAAACAATATATGTACGTCGCAGTATACATTTTCTGGTATATGGGTAACCCTAGCTTGTCTATGGGTTCCAACTTCTCCAAACAGGGAGACTATCTTATTGATTGACACTTTCCTTACCATTAATAAATATTGATTAGTATTGTTTAGCAGTGTATAAAAGTTCCTCAACGTTGATTAGCAGTTGTTTGGATGAGGCATATATTGACCTGTTCAAGTTACCTTATTCTACAATGTTTAGCACTTTCACTACTATAAATCTATACTGATTAGCAATGATTAGCAGTCTTTGCACATTTATTAAAATTAATTAGCACCTCCATTTCCTCAAGTTTCCATTTTGATTAACAAACTGTGATTCAAATCTTGCTACCTTTTGCCTTGTGACATGTATACTCATCAAACGAATCACTATGCAGAATTTTTATCATCTTTTATGCAAAATAACATACATCTATTAAATTGCGTATACTGACTAAAAGCTGGGCCGCAGAAAAGTCCATCATGCTGTTTTGAGTTCCTGAGACATACACCAATCGAAAAAGCATTGTTAAGTTTGGTGCCCTCAGATGGTACCAATTGGTCAAAATTGGGCCCTCAGCTCATGGACTACTGAGCGAAATCACAAATGAAGTGACTCAGAAGTGAAATGACACTGTCACACGTGTCTGTAAGAATTTGATTACGTAACTGACAGATAATACCCTTTCAATCATGAAATCACTGATCCGACCTAAACACAAATGACCATTCCTACCAGCCAATGACAAATGTGTTATAACATGAAAGGAGACGATTATGGCTATTACAACTGTCTCGTGGCTTCGCCACTCGACAGTTATAAGCCATAATCGTCTCCTTTCATGTTATAACTCTCACATGACGCGGGTGATTGAAGTTGGCATCGGGACAGGCGCACTGGCGTGCGCCACGCCCACGATGTCAGCTTCAATCACGCGCGTCATTATGCCATAACACACACAAAAGCGACCCTCATTTCTTAAATATGCTGACCCAGCCTGTATGATGCCCATGGCATAGCTGCATTCAGCATTTGTTAGTTGTGGCATGATGACTGATGATAGGAGTGACATTTTTTGTGGAATACCGCCACTCTTTACATAGGGAATGGAAACCAGTGTTTGTAATCACCCCACAGCTAACACCCAATCACCTGACATTACTGTTGGGTGATATTACGCAATAGGTGTCCACAGCCACTGACGCATATGACGTCACTGTTGCGTGATCAGAGCATAGAAGGGGTCACCAAGGGCACTGAATCTAAAATTAAACCAGAGCTATATATTGTCATTGAGAAGAGATGTTAAATATAAGATCTTTGCGTTTTCATTGACTGCCAGTATATATTGACCTCTATATTAAATCTGTGAACTCAGTTTTGAATATTTTTCATAATTTGGTTTGGGGTCCAAAATCAAGACCTGAAAATGTACTTGGAGGCTTCTTTATCCCAAGCAAATTGTAGGCCTATAGTCTCTGGGGGTGGATCTAGGATTTTTGACAGGAGTATTCTATGTGTACTGATAGGAACTGGCGGTCGCATAGCGTCTGAGCAGGGGAGGGGGGGGGGTACTTTTTACAAAATAGAAGCGAAAATGGCGCTCTCTTGTACAAGTATTGAATAGACGCAAAGGGGCGCCCAATAAGTAGGCCTATCTATAAAGCATTTTAGATATCTGTAATTCCGACATCCTTTTAATAGTCTTATGTATTTTCTTTAAGGCTATGGCCGTCGTTGCAACGCAAAACCGGATGCTCCCTCCATATCCGTGTTATCTCCAAACTGGTTGTCCTTGTGCAACTTGAAATAATATAATAAACCGGACCTCCCTGTAAGTTGTGGCAGGAATGGGAGGTCATGGAAGACATTAGCCCTGTCGTGGTCCTAGATACTATATTGTTCGTAATATACGAACAACTAGGCCACTGATTTGGCCACAGTGCCAATTCGTGTAACAGAAACAAAATACAGCAACATGTAATCAAACTTATAATAAACAAGGATCCCAGAGATCACATTGGTCAAACGGCACTCAACAGCATTGGCGCTCTGAAGGTAGAGGACAGAGATATACAATCAAAACTAGGAAAGATGAATATCTGCTGCATAACAAATCAGTGTGTGTGTCTTCAAAGCATATTGGTATGGCAATGTACAACTATTTCATAACACAGGAGTAGAAGTTGGAATGACATCTGTATCTATTATAGCTTTGAAGTTATTCAAGAGTTAAAATTTCTAATGGTGCTAATTAGCATAATTTAAATTGCTGCAACTTTTGTTTTAGATTCATTATATGCGCAATGGTCAGCAACACCCTAGTAGACGTTGAAATGACATCTTTATCTATAATAGTTGTGAAGATATTCAAGTTTTAAAATTTCAAATGCTGCTAATTAGCATAATTTAAATTGCTACAACTTTTGTTTTAAATTCATTAGATGCGCAATGGTCAATAACCCCCTTGTAGAAGTTGGAATGACATTTCTATCTATTATACTTTTGAAGATATTCAAGATTTAAAATTTCAAATGCCCTAATTTGCATAATATTAAACATATAGAATCTTACATGGCAGTGAGTGAGTTACGATTTTTCTCTCACGAGGGATCGTTGTTGGTGGGGAAAATCACGAGTGACCGCAGGTCACGAGTGTTTTTCCCCACCAACAACGATCCCGAGTGAGAGAAAAATCGTCACTCACTCACTGCCATGTAAGATTTTATTTATTCTATGTTTAATCGAGTATTTACCGCAAAAATTGTCGCTCTTGTTGCTTAGGTGTCGCCATTTTGAAGCGGAGACTTTTCACTTGGAAATGTCAAATCTGGTGTGCCGTGTTTGTTTACGTTCATCGCAGTTATTCAACGTCACCCGTGACGTATAATTAAGCATAGCTCGCGGACGTTTGATTTTGTCTAAATGTCAATGCATTACGTCACTGACGCAGGCGCGTCACGATTCACTTGTAACAATGTTTAGGTCATGTGACCTACCGTGAGTTACTATTTCTGGATTTCACTCCAGAAAATGATAACTCACTGCCAAACATAGAATAAATATTCATTCTTCTGTATCAAATGGTCAAACTCCTTGTATTGAGGTACAATCATGCCAAGTTTGGAGTTTCTATGTATAATAGTGTCCGAGAAAAGTGTCGGACAAATTTGCTGGCAAAGAAGAAAGAAATAAAGAATTTCATGAAAAACAGAAAAGCGTGTGTTGACACGCACACTTTAACTCAACCATGCTTCCAATGTTTTCAATAATACAGCACCCTCCTATACATACACCAAAATTTCCTCAGAATTTCGGATCAATACAGTTGTCACTCCAGAATCCACAGCAATATACTGTCTACATTCCGCGGGTAAGTAGCCCCCCCCCCCCCCCCCCCCCCATGATGCACTCCTTCTTTCACACTGCCATCAAAGAATGGAATAGGCTGCCCACACACATTAAAACAGCACCAAATAAATACATATTCTAAAGAAAAGTTAAATAGTACTGTGTCAACAGAGCCATTAAAGAAGGCCTCAGCTTTAATGCAACAAGATTACATATGACTACTGGCTGAGCATGTCGTATAAATGGAAGGTATACTCCCGTTGTGCAAATTATCTACCTAAGAATTAAGTCTTTTCACAATACACAATATATATGTCATATACATATACAATATTTATACTTTTTTAAAACACAAGGACCCCGATGGAAATTAGCAGGTAAAACGTTTTCTTGGGTTATCCTGTGCAGTCAATTATTACTTTCAAGTTCTGTTCTCTGTACCTTGACATATACTGGCTATTTGTGAAATCTTGATATTTTGTTCCCCATGAACACTCGTAGTACTATATTATTATTTATTTATTATTTATAATAAAAATGACATTTGTATTTAGTTCTACAAGTTCTGTGAACGGTGTAGTTCATACTTTTTTTTACTTATACGTATCTTAAGTTCATATCAATCTACTAGTGGCTTATTGTCTTTTATTGTAATGATTGTACTCATGTATGCAACAGAAATGTCTTGCACCAAATCATATCAAATTCTCTCTGCCATATTAGATGCAATGCCCGCCAAGTTTGTGCCACATGGGAGCATGGAATATTTTCAGGGAAAATTCTGCTCATGTTTAAAGCTATCTATAATTCAACTTAAATAACTTTAAATATGGCTGAATTATAGATATCTAAGAATGAGTTATAGACATCTTAAAATTGATTTTAGATACCCTTTAAGATGACCAAATCATAGATAATCATAGATATCTATAATTCCAATACAGATATCTAAAATCAACTACAGATATCTGTAATTCATTTTTAGATATTCATAAATGATTTTTAGATATCAATAAATGATTTTTATATATATGTAATTCCGCCATCCTTTAAGATATCCGAAATTGATTTATAGATATTTATAATATGAACTTTGGATTTCTTAACTTCAGATTAAGTGTTAAAACGGCTTGTCGTTAAAATATAGTATCAGAAAATTGTGTCTAGTAGCTGTTAGATATAACGTAATCTCAAATGTTAACTCTTTCAGTGTCAAACTTTGCACGGGGTCAACAGCTTTTCTCGGTGCGCATTGGGCGCAATGCGCGCCTAGAAAAGCTGTTGACCTGGGATATTCTCCCTGGAACTACAGACATGCTGATACTTGAATGAAAGGTCTTTTTACGAGAAATACGAATCTGGTATCTTAATGATAATTCAGACTAGTTTGACTAAAGTAGATCGACTTATACGTGATTGGCACTGAAAGAGTTAACTGTGTTGTGGTACGTTTTGATGCGTCTGCAACGAGTCTTGATTGGCAAAGATTTTCATGTAATTTGGAATCCAAAACAGAATAGGTATTGACATGTCTTTATCAGAAACTTTTATGTAAAAATGATAAATGGTTTCTAATAAATCTTTTTGTGCATATTTATTAATCTATTGGCATTTTCTCTATGTAGTACATAAACATCGTTACCTTTTGCATCTGAAGAGTTATTCACACCAAGTTCTCTCTCTTATCAAAAATGGATGTTTTTTTCTTTTTTAATCAAGCCTAATATTATTACGAGCCTTATCAATATTTGTTGTCAACAATTTTTGTGGGAGCTCTAGATCGTTTTAAGCAATGGCAATTTCATTATTTAAGATCATCAGCAAAATGGCCTTTCACTTTGGCATTATAGGATAAGAAAAGATAAGATAACTTTATTTGAGACACTTAGTATAAAATGTATTTATGTACATCCACTTTATTTTTTCGTACTCGTTTAATATTTGATAACCAAACCTTGAATTCAATAAGTTTTTTTTTTACTTTCTTTCGTCCATTTCGAACAATATTCATCACAAACCTTTCGCATATGACTGTAATGTCAATAGGCTTATTTCGTGTGAGACATTCGCGAAATTGTTCTCCCTTTTTCATTAAAATTTTTAATGGTGTATTTTGTATATTATTTAGTCACCTGTGGAGATATGTTCATGACAAAGATCTACAAATTTGGAAAATATATTCAATGTGGGACAATCACAATGTTTTATATCTTCAGGAGCCGCATTCACAAAGAATTTTATCTGACTCTAACTTTAATCCCAAAATTAAAATCAATGTGGTTTGGGTCTTAAACTACTTAATCCTTGGCCCGATGTTTGATCAAAACTTGGAGGATTAGCCAATTCATGCTCTTGGCGACAATATGAACTCTTAGGATTGACAGGTTCATTTTATTAAATCAATCTTAGTTTGATCCAGTATTTAATCTTTTGATCCAGGATTAAAATCTGGATTAAATCATGATTGATTTAATAAAATAGAAACTTTTAATTCCAAAGTTAATATAACAGTGGAGAACAAAGATTAATTAATCCTGCAAGTTTAGATCAAATATGAGCCCAACGATTCAGTAGTTCAAGGCCCAAAGGCACATTGACTTTCATTTCAGGATTAAATTCAGGATCAGATTAAACTCTTTGTGAATACAGCCCCTGAAATAAATGATTTTGACAAACTTTTGGATTGACCTGTATCATGACCATATTTATGCCATATTAAGAAGTTGGTACTTGTAGCTTGCTTTCCCTGCCAAATATTATACATTTATGGACTTTTGCTGAGGTCATTGGTCAGCTTGTTGACTTGAAAGAAGAATAACGACCGAGGGCAGTAGGTCAGTATTCTTCTTTCAGGTCCACAAAACAAACCAGTGAACGAAGCAAAAGTCCACAATTGTTTTATTTTATGAGCAGGTAACTCTTGGAAGATTACTGTTTACATTATGTAGTAAACAAGACAAAAGTCGTAGTTTCAAGATCTTTATTTTCAAAAAACAACCTTTAAAAATGCTTTGATCCATCATCCTAGTGGATACGATGGTGCACGTGCCAAGGCTGAAAATAGTTTAATGACTTGAGTTGAAGTGCCCAGATCAGTGGAATCGTGATAATGATTTATAGGCGTGACCAAATCGGTTTGGAACTAGTAGTTACGTTCCACCAATTTGGCCACGCCTATAAATCAATAATACGATTCCACTGATCTGGGTTAATACGTTGGTTGCATGGGTATTTTGGCATGCAAGCACACATTTTGAAAATGCCAGCATAAAGGGAACTTATGTGTGAGCTGTACTGTAATTCCGAGACTAACATTAACATTTTATTATAGTTTTACCTAAACATTGAAATATCTGTAGACCATAATCTGGAAAGGTAGGTCAAAGTCCGAAGTTCAGTTCCCGGTCTGCCATGAAAACAAAATTTCAATATACCGATGCCAACATCACCATGGTTAGGCGTACGTATGCAAGCAGATTTTAGCCCCATAACATATAGCCTACAACACGCTCTGACTGGATGAACCATTTCACGTCTAGCATCAACTGGGAAAGCTGTTTGTAGATAACGCAAATATGTGTCCTGCTGTGATGCCACATAATGTAGATATCGCGCTACCATTTAGTGCGCTAAATTAGAACAAACAACATTTTCCTAATTTTAGAGTAGACGGTGTCTCGGCAACTGCCGGAGTTGATTTTGCTGGTGTTTTGCACATTAATAAAAGTTCGGCCACATCAGAGTTCACGCTTTGTTCCCCCATCCTCACAAAAACGATACATGCTTTAAATTCTTTACAATGTGCAGTTTCAAATCAGAAAAAAGTGTGTGACATCTAAAAATACCATATTCACAAATAAATGGACGGACAGAACAACGGATGGATGGCCGCAGATGGACAGGCAGATAGACTGACAGATGGGCATCCCAAAAACGTAATGAACCCGTCCTTGCGATGGACGCATACAAATGAAAGCCTAAGCCATAGCAGAGATACAGCTTTGAACTATTTTTATATACATATTGGTTCAGGGGTGAGTCAAATTGTTCTTATCTGAACCTGTACTATACAAATTTATTGAATAATGTTTTGTTTGACAGATATTCTTCTTTCATAATGAAGCTCTGCATTTATAAGCAAAACTTTACGTATTTAGGAAATGCATTATTTGTCATGTTCATATTTATTTATTTTTATATGGGTTATCTTTGCTGAATATTTAGCTTAGACAAGGAGCCGCCACTCAGAGAGACATGTGCGGGTACAGGCTCCGAAACATGTTCTTAGTAGTTACCCGCTGAAGACCCTTTAATTTATTTGGGCTAAAAGAGCCTATGTCAAAATTCTACAGAGGAACGTGTGCAATATTGACAATAGTAGGGTAACTTAAGGTCATTGGGAGACTTGGGGAAATTAGCTAGCATGTCGTTGTTTAAAAGTTACCAATGACTTTTCTCTCTGGTAAGACAAGGCAAACTTCAACTATATTTTAACACCATGGATTCAATCCCTGAAAATCTTAAAATTATTTTTATATGTGTGATTAAAATTTGTAAAACGGGTGTCCCGCTTTGAATTAAACTGTATATAAAGTGGGACATTTTGCTCTGGTACAGTCGGCCAAACTTACAAAAATGTCTCCATGATCTTGAGAATTAGGTCAAGGTCACTCAAGTTCAATTGCACGAATGTACTTACTAAGTTATACCATCCACATCAGTTTCCTTAACTTTCCTCAAATCCATCTTGATTTGCTGTGTAAAAACAAATTTCATTAAGGGGTACACATAGCTGTCTGACCTTTGAAATTAGGTCAAGGTCAGTCAGATCTTAATCATTCCCAATTAAATACAGACAAAGGTGCATTACCCTAACATTTTTCATCGATTTATATAAAACGGTAGTTTTTGAAGATTTTCAGGAAGTTAATTGTTGAGAAATTTATTTATTTACACATTTGCACAGTTTATGTATTTTCGTCAAGGTCGCCCAACTTCTATTGCAGGTGAGTACATAATCATCTACCAGGGTCCATCAGGTTTCTCCAAAGTTGTGGCACAAACATATTATGTGCAGTTACTGGCTGAATGACTTCGAGAATTGGGTCAACGCTATCCAGTTTCAAAAGCAAAAGGGCATTCACATGAAAAAAATTCTGCTAAATTTTATGAATTTCCTAAATTAGTTCTTCAGTTACTGTGCTTGAAATCAAGCTAGAACCAATGGCATTGCATGTCATAAGGAATGACTACAAGGAAGTGGTTTTGCACAAAAAGACACAAATACAAATAAGGGAATATAAGGCAAGGAAACTTTTTTCCGCGATTTTTTGGTGAAGTAAATACAGTCACTATGGCTGTTCAATGTGTCATTTAATTCATTATATCATAAATAGCATGCTGAAATTTTGGAGGCAGGAGCAAGAATGCGTATGTCCCACTTTTCCTGAAACACACTGTCCCACTTTATAAAGCTGTTTCGGTAAAGTGGGGCATGCCATGTCACGTGACAATAAGCAGTGAAAAACCAGGATGTAAAATGTTGATATTATTAGATGATACTTTCCAACCTAACACACAAATTAAAGTGATGTGAGAAACGTCTCTGTCTTGTTACATAGGATGAAATTAGGAAAAATGTTTATGCTTTCTTAAGCACTTGAATCTTGCTTTTAAGCCTCGTTTTCGCACAACCCCATTGCTCTTGCAGCTAACAGCATGGTTAAGACTGAATAGAAATAGAAAAGTGTAGATACTGTCATTTTTATTGGGTTGAGTTTTTTGACCAGGGACATTCAAATAAAATCACTGGGACGAAAACAAAGTTAAAGTCCCACTTTGTCACAGCCTACCCTACTTCCATATGCATGTAGGTTAGACAGTGACCGGTTAGCTTATGGAGAGTAAAGAGTTCACACTGGGTTATGACTTCAAGGAACTGGTTCTGGAAAAAAAGACACAAATACAACATCCACACACACACATCCACACACACACGTGTGTGTGTGTGTGTGTGTTCATTTTGGGGACCCATTTGGCCTTGATTGTGTGTCGCGTAAAGTAAATTTACAAAATGTTAGGCCGAAGCTAGGTTGTCCATTGATGGAAGCTTTAGTCCGGTTGGACTTGAAGTTTTCATGACATTGTAAATAATTTAAAGATCTAAAAAATTAACTCCTTAGTTTAAAATGTAGCTCAAGTTTGAAGTTGATCGAGAGTTTTTGCCGCACAATTAAAATGTCCCATAAGCAGAAGTGGGGGGGGGGGCCTGTCCCAGGTCTGCCCAACTTGTCCCATTTCTCCCCATCCCAGTAATTTTCCGCAGTCTCCTCCATGAGCAACTGGGATAACTCATACATCGCAGTAAGGATGATCTTGATCTACTACTTCATGGTCAATGAGGCGGCAAAGTTGAAATGGAGGACTGTAACAGCCCTGTGCTCAGCTAGCCTTGGATGCACAGACTGAAGGGAACCTGTGACTTTAGAAATAACATTAAAGCCAACCTTTTTTCCAAACCATCATCACTGTTTGTAATATCAAAGCAGTAGGCCTAATTCTCACATTTTTGGAGTCGTCATCTTTTAAATGAAAAGTCACTGGATCCACTACCACCATGATATAGGCCCAAGCTATTATATTAGTTTTGGCTTTCAATCTCACTTAACCTAAAAGTCATCTGGCTAAATGATGTTTTCGTAATGGTTCTCACATCTTTGTTTGCTAATACATATGCTCGTAACTTTACAGGTGGCTCTACCCAGAGTATAACACTGAAAAGCAATCTAACGGGTAGAAAGTGTATTTATTATCTGAGCAGTATATGTTTTGTTCCATGAGAATTGTAACGATCCATCTGGAGAACTTCGCAATCTCGCATTCCTTCGGGCCAGATCCTTTTGAGGATTGGATGTTGTGAAATGTGTCTTTGCGCCTGGCTTATTTTCAAACTTTCATGCCTATCGGGCCAAGTTTACAGACTTTTCAGGCAGTGTGGGGGGGGGGGGGTTCTCTGCCGTGTCCCGTCCGCCCCACGTGTGATCTATCAAGACAATGAAAAATCATTGTCTGGAGGGCTCGCGCGGGGGGGGGGGGGGAGGGATCTAGAACTCTATTAGCTTGCCTTCTCTACCTTCTCTCAGACTTAGTGGGTTTTCATACTTTAATGCATGCTGGGTCTGTGCTCACAGGTATTATCTTATTAATTTTGCTGTCTTTCAGACCTGGTGGATTGGTATTGTGTTTTAGTATTATGTTGTGATTTGTCATTACTGTAGAGTTTCATTTTCTACATGTGGATGGTATCTAGGAAGAGAGGCACGCACACAGACGAGTGTGGTGCTCAAGAAACGCGAAATATAACTATAATTTGAGTGACATTTACTTTGCTACGGGTGAATATATTGAGTTCGTGCAAACAGAGTCACATATTATTGTCATGAGTAACGGTGCGAAAGAACCTAGTTTATGTTTATATAAATAATATAGTTTCAATTTCTTGTTTCAATAAGTATGTACAGGTATTATTCGTGCGTACAAGTGCTGTTGTCTGCGGTACAAAGAAGACATGGTGACATTGTGTTTCTCTCTATGTCAACGTTAGTTATTAGTTCTGCTAAATTTTGTTGTTATAGGGGGCGGCCTGATAAAAATATAATTTATTTAGGTACTTTTTAAACTTTATTTGCAGATTTTTAAATATGCTGATGTACATGCAGATTCATATGCTTCTTCCTGTTGTAGGATAAAGGAACCGTGCCTCCACTTGATTTTTTAATCATTTTTAGTACTGAAGGGTAATAAAAATTCACTGCGTTGTCTATGCTTTTTTGACATAATATGGCATAATAGTTAAAACATAGAAGGGCAGCATACCAATTTGTTTCACTGGAAAAAATACTCACCGTGCATAATGGGACCAGATATGACTGGTTCTTTTTGGAATTTTTTCATTAAATTCATAAGCTGCCTGACAGGCAACTTGCTTCCCGCAAAGTATACATTTCCTTTAAAGAGAAGGCTAGTTTATATATGACCTCAGTTTGCGGTGCCCTAGGGTTAAATCTTCAAAACATGGTCTACATGTACTGGGCACTCATTACAAAACTATCCCCGAATGGTCAGTGCACCAAATATTAAAACCGACCAAATTGAGGATGTCTCTGGAGTGATATTATCACCGTTAGACATGGCATTGCTTTTGAAAATTTAAATAAAGTTCGGTGTGATGTATCTTCAAATGCAGGTGTGCTCGTCCTAAGAACCAGTGCTGCATGTATGGCGAATAGTGATGTTGAATGATATTACTTAGTAGGTTATATCTGTTGTATTGACGTCAGGCCCCGATCATGTGTAATTGCCCTCTGTTGGCAGACACCAGAGGTCAAGGGCAGGTCCAAAAGGAAACAGGCAGTCTTTCAGTGGTGACGCGACAACATCGAAAAAATAAGAGTCCTGATCACACTCCTGTTGAATCACAGGCTCTCTTGTGGGGGAGTTCTTCCTAAAAGGGATTGCATGCTGTATGATGCCGATAGCAGGAAACAAAGACCATTTGGCAAAACGGAGAGGTGAGGTTGAGAAAGAAATGCAACTTATAAGGTGAAAATCTGACATTTCCTCTGACAGTCTGTTCAATTCCAGGGAACTGTACTTGGTCTGAAAACTGTGTTAGAATTAAACAGGACTTCTACCTTTGATTCCCATAAAAGTGTTTCATGGCAATTTTAACATTTAATTTACCGTAAAGACACAAATGCCGGCTTTAAAGTTTGAAGAGTTCCTAAATGCATGTTATATTTTGTATCATTTGAATAGAAAACACTATGAGCAGGAGTTGTTTCTCTGTAAAAAAGAAATCGAAACAAGAACAGGGTGATCTTCTTCACACAGACACAAGGTCCTACAACTAAGACTGATTTCTCCATTATAATTAGAAGCCATGTTGTTTGTTCATGATTTTAGGAAAACAACCCCCGTTCATACTTTGAACTTCATGTTGTTAAACACTCCTAGAAACTACATTTGATCTATTCCTTGTCAGAGTACGACTGAGTCAATAGCTTTCCTTGGCACACGTTGGGCGCAATTCGCCCGACCGGTGACAAGGACAGCTGTTGACCTATAGGGCGTCCCATCATGAATAATCTTGCATACAAATTTCAGCCAAAATGTTTTCTAGTATCGAGAAATGGAAGTAAAAATGTTGATGCAGACATCCGGGGGCTTCTGTGTGGTCTGAGCGGGAGAGGTTTAGCTTGGTAGGAACTGGGCCGGCAGCCTTTCTTGGTGCATTACGTAGGTAATTTACCCAGGGTGTGCGAAGGAAAGCTATTGCTTGATTGCCCATGCCAGATATAATGAAAACAGAAGCAGATTTTACTTCACGCTGGGCTATATCTGGTAATTTTGATAGCGAAAAGTTGCATTCGGATTCGTCTGCATTGTGTTTCTGTGGTTTAGTCATCACATTTTTCTTCGGTTTTCAACAGCATGTTCCTTTTTAGTAAAAACAACATGCCACCAGTCAGCACCTTTCCCTGACATTATATTGCGCCCAGAGTGCACCAGGAAAAGCTGTTACGTGGTTGCCGAACTGTTTGAAACTTTGCAAACTTGTGATGCGCCAATTCGCGCCGAGGGAAGCCATTGACTCAGTCCTACTCTGACCAGGAATAGGTTAAACCTTTCCCCATTGAATTAAGACTGAATCAACAACTTTCCTCGGCATAGGTTGGGCACTAAGTGTCCAACCCATGCCGAGGAAAGCTGTTGACGAGGAAAACTGTTGATCTGGGTCATGTTGTCTTGACAGGTCTCATCTTCAATTCTCAGTCAAAATGTTTTTCATTGCTGTTAAAATCAGTTGAAAACGCTGAAGCAGACGACATTTGACCACCAGCCGGTTTTGGCCGGTTTAAGGGCAAAGGGTTAAACCAGCCAAAACAGTAAAACAGCTACAATGCCAACACGAAAAATACTGTACAGACAGACCCAGTAACATTTGTCACACCATGACATTACTTTTATTGAAATTGACATTAATATTCATCTCATATGCAATAAAGCAGATCTAAGCCCACATATCCATCCAAGCGTCTCTTTGGATGACAGTGAAGAATCAAGTCAAAAGCATTTGGTACTGGCGTATCTGACCTGTGGGTTATTTTGTTCCTGATAGTCTCTAAGAAGACATTGACATGTTCATGTCTCATAAGCCTTACTTTTTTTCTGCCATGGAATACTCCCCAAATTAGTATTTATCCCTTGCTGCATTATTTCTGGGAGGCTCATTCCTGCAGAATTCAATTTGCATGAATTTACAAATGATATCTCTTTAGGTGTTCAATCATACATGATTAGCCCTTAATTGCTTTACACGGACTGGGGAGTTGCATTTAATAAGACCCCTGAGAAAATGTTATGGGCATTCCACATCTCATGTCCCTTTTGAAGCCTCAACCAAACATGGTCACCGGCTTTGAGAAGCAACGGGATTTGAGCAGAGCTGCTGCCATGCCGAGGTCCAGCCCACATGTTAAACACAGGCTTTTTATTCAGCATAAAGTAAACCCACGCCGCTCTAGACGTTGCCACGGCTGTGAACGAGAAGCTGAAAAAGTATACACCAGGTACTCGACAGATAAACATGGACTTCCCCATGTCGAAGTCGCCTCCAATGTTTGTGGTGAGTATATTGAATAGTATTGGTCGGTCCTGAGGGAAGGGACCAAACGTTTTGACGTCACTGTACTGTACCGTGAATAAGACTTGTGGTATGGTGTACCGAGTGTTCTTCGACAAGCCAGGATCACCTGAAATGTGACAACATTTAGATTTTCTTATTGCTCAAATGGAGGTAATGGTGTAATATTACTTTCGTTATTTTGTTTTTATACGTAGTAAAAGCTAGCAGAAAACATGGAAAGGTGAAGGGGGTTTGCAGGGGTTCAGATCCCACCCCCACCCCCACCCCCACCCACCCCCATTTTTTTTCGTCCAAATGGATTTAACTATTTATAAGACCCATCTTTTTATCTTCTGCGCATGCAATCACTTGTTCAGAACTGAGCTCAATCGTCTGCTTGAGATATATTCATTGATTACATGTTAGGTACCAAATGACTATACATCAAGTTACACAGAAAGATGATCAGGAATTTTATTAGGAATGTTCTAATTTGTCCATACGAAAATATAATTGTACAGATTTTGGTTACAATACATTGGACTGGAGGCCCATATGAAGGTCATTGATTAACCGCTATCATATGGGCCACCAAAGAGCAACAATAAAAAGAATAGATATAAGACAAATGGACAGACAATAACGCATTACATTGGCAGGTTACCTATATCACAATTACAAATATATTTTGAGTGTGTAAAAGTTAACGTCGGGCATCAAAGAATGAAGAAAATATGAAAATTAATATGTGCTCAATAAATATCCGATGCTGCTTCAAAGGCATAGTCCTGACAATGAAATTATGTGTTTGTGCTCCACACATAGCAATTTGGTATTTGACAATGAATATCATATGTTTCTATAAAATAGTGCTTTACGTATAATGAGAAATCATTAAGACTATGAGTATATACTATATCTTTGATTAGATCAGGCACACCATTTAAGTATTGTACAAGCTCGGAACGTATACAGTATTTAGTATAGTTACGACTAGCCCAATGAACATACATTTTGTCTTTTCTTCAAGTATAATGATCATATAAATTAGATATATGGACAACTGATATACTGTGAAAATAGCTTGGAAAAATATTATTTGTTAGTTTATAATAGAATTTTAAAAGCTGGTACTCAAGAAAGTCTTCTAGTTTCAATAGTTTCAGTTGTTTAAATATTGGACTTGTGTGAGCATTACATAAACCATGGTTTACAATTCATATTGCCTTTTTGTACTACAAAGGTTCGATCAAAATGATGTCCCTATGCAAGCAGACAATAGTTTACATGATGAGTAATAAGTGAATTGCATAGCATAAGAACATAAGTGGAAAAGCGGCAATTTTTAAAATTCCAGAGTGAGGCTCTCCGATTTCGTTTTTAAAATATAATTGAGCTGACATAATGGCTGATGGAAGCGCACAGGGCCAAGGCTTCCAGTCCCAGGTTTGGGATTATATTACGAGGGACGGAGAAAAATTAATTGTAACATATGTAAAAAAAAAAAAAAGCAAACAAACGAAACAAAAACAAAAACAAAAAACAAAACCCCCAACCCCCCCCCCAAAAAAAACAAACAAAAACAAAAACAAAAAAAACAAAAAACAAAAAAAAAAAAAAAAAAAAAACAACCAAAAACAAAAAAATCAAATCAAAACAAAACAAAACAAAACACCCCCCAGCCTGTGGGTCCTCTATGAGTAATATGATGAAGTATATTAAAGGTGTACATGGGGCAGTTCTTGCACAGAAAAGCTGCAACCACTTTCAAAGCACCAAGATGACTGACGGAATATTCGCGATCTGTGTTTGATCCCAAGTCAGTGGATGCCAAAAGACTTATAAACCAGTTTGTGCGAATATATTATGCATATCATATATCAATAGATTATGCAATCCAATGACACCCGCGGTTACCCGGGTATCAAAACTCACTACCCGACAGAGCTCTGATACATGGATTATGTAAGTAAAAATACGCAATTGTTTTAAGTAAATACCCGCAACTTCTATCGATCAGAATTTCAGATATGATAGGGGAGAGCAAGAACCGAAGCTTCTACTGCTGTCCTGAGAAGGGCATTTCAGTCATTCAGGGCTAGAGCTGTGTATTCCCATTACTTTTCATTGTAATTTACAGATTAATATCTTTAAAACCACTCGTTGCAGAAACAACAAAAATTCTGTGGTAAGGTTATGTACATAGCTGAAATGTTTACATAAATTATATGCTTGTAACTTTAAAAGTAATTTCTTAATTTAAAATTAATTTAACATGCAATCAAATGGGAATATACATCTCTAGCCCTGAAGAATTCTGTATATTGGATTGTGTATTCAGCTGAATACACATACAATTGGTAATTGTGACCTCGTATTGTCATGACATGGGTCTGACAAGAATTAACCGAATTGTACATACTGTTAGCAAAATTAAGGTGGTATATAAGTAATTTAGGTAAATACATGTACTTGCAACTTTAGTATAGTTTAAACATATTTATTTCAAACTGGATTGCCCAATAGTACAAATAGTGTTACTAATCAAGGGGTTCTCCAGACATGGAGACGCACAATATATATGTACAAGACACACAGGAAGAAACATTATAAGGTAGAAAACTATGCACTTAGACAAAACAGGCTATGTACATGTATGAACACAAGAGATAACTTTGTACATGTGTGTGTTGACAATATTCTATTAACAAAATGAACATGCCATCGGAGGCGACTGCAGGCGAGGGCATCAACCTAACTTAGGCCCGCCCACCCTAGCAGGCCAACCCACAGGGACTTTTTCCCTGTTACTAACATAACTCCGTATATGGAGGTATCACTCTCTGATTTTTAGTTATGTCAAACCGAGGCTGCTGTCAGCAATTAGTGCACTGTGCAGCTGCACGGTTAGGGTTTTAATGTTTCGAGAGCTTGCAAGAACAAAAACTACGGAATTTGTATTCCCTAAAAATTTAAAATGTCACTGTTACAGTTCTCCATAATTTGTTATTTTCAGAAATCCGATAAAATAAAAATGCAATTTCCCAAATCACAGGAAATATTTTGAATCAAATGGCAACATTATAGACGGTTGTCATGTAAAAGTAAGCAGAATTACAAATTATACTTTTTTTGATATGAAATGACATTTAAGTTCCAATATGGACACGTTTCTTGCCTCTGTGCTCAGTAGAGAATCACACAGATGTCCTGGATCTAATGTAGCACAATTAAGCTCTTTGCCCACAAACCGGTCAAACAGGTTGATTATCAAATATCGTCTGCTTCAATGTTTTGACTAATCTCAATAGTAAAGAAAACACATTCAACGAGAAATGCAGGGGAGACCTATCAAGATGATATGTCCCAAAAGAACTGTCTTCTTGGCATGGGATATAATTATGGCGGCAATTTTCCCATCGTGTACTCTTAGAATTAATGTTACTTGAATTGTTCTCACAAGAAATCGTGAAAAGTGCGCCAGCCATGTAACTTCGACCACAAGCACGAATATTGATTTTATGCACACATAAATATAAAAATGGCATACGTACAAAAAAGTTGAAAACGGAATAATGTCAACATAATTTGCAAGAAGTTTACCACGTTTGCAAGACTGGACACTCATTTGAAATATTTGAAATCCAATCACTAGTAGGATAAAACGAATTTATTAGCTTACCCTTATCACCGTGAGAACCTTTCATGCCTGGTGCCCCCTCGCTGCCTTTTGGTCCGATGGGGCCTTGCGGTCCAACGTCACCCTTCTTTCCCGGTTCTCCTGTGCACGACAAAGACATTCCAGGCAAACCCGGAGGTCCTTGAACGCCAGGGGGGCCTTCAACGCCTTGGGGTCCTTCCTTTCCCGGAGTCCCCTGTTTGCCTGGTGGTCCCTGAAGGCCTGGAGGGCCGGGGACAGACTGAGGAAGCCGACATTTTGCGCTAGTTTCCCCTAAAGCGTGGCAGATAGAACAAAGGAACAAAAGCAGCACCAGTCCTTGTCTCATGTTGCAGCGGCAAAGATGTTCTGCAAGATGCGTAAGTTAATGTAAATAGCAATTGGAAAGGTAGATTCAGATTCAGATTCAGATTCAGATTTCATTTATTCGACGCAAGTGGATACATGTAACAATTTAGTTAGTAACAGCAAACAAACAATACATTCAAGAAAAGCCAACATTGTTGCTACTACCATTGAACATATTTGTCCGAAGGTAATACATAAATGCTTTCTTTCGATTAAGCGAAGGGTAGCGTAATTAGTTTTTCCGCAAGAAACATGCATGAGTACTGTGTATTTAACAATAATAAATAAGAGATATTTTGGTGCAAAACCATGACACAGGTGCACATAGACCCCCCCCCCCCCACACACACACAGACACAGACACAACAACTTGTAACGTCTCGAAGAAAAGCATCCATTTTATAAAATGTCAGGTCGCCAGTATGTTGCTAATCAATATCGGGCAGGATTCACAACTGCCCTCGTAACTACCCAGCCAAACAAATTGGAAAATCCACCCCTGTGGGCAGCCCATGGCCTACCCAGGAGCAAAGAACGGCGGAGTTTTACCATGCAAACGATATGGCGGGTAACTCATAAGACACCCGCGTGGGTCATTTAAGACGCAGCCCATGTGCTTCCGACGGGCCCAAGAGTGAGCCTTGTTTTGCCATGCAAATGAGACACTGTCTTACCGCCCTTGGGCACCCGCTCATCTGCCTTATATTGAATGAGTACCCACTCCAAAATAGCCCACTTTAATGGGTTTTCCGTTTCAAAGCAGGTCACTTTATGGTGCCGTTCCACAGTAGGTCGTTTCAGGAGACATTTTATTGTGCTAACTCTAGCCTATTTCATCATATAATGGTTGTCTCTTGACGCATGCACCTAGTACATCCCTAAATACAATAAGTTACATCCTTTAATGAGAACCACGGGAACTAATGACATCTGAACACAAATGAATATTGTGGCCTTGATCGACCTTGTACTTGTAATCGTGAAAAAATGCATTGAACATGGAAGAAAACAATTAAAGAATGATAAAACGTCATGTTACTCAATTATGGCTTCATAAAAGTTACACAATCAAAACGGTTGATATGCCAAATATCTACATCTTTACTCTCTCTCTCTCTCTCTCTCTCTCTCTCTCTCTCTCTCTCTCTCTCTCTCTCTCTCTCTCTCTCTCTATATATATATATATATATATATATATATATATATATATATATATATCAGCACAGATGAAACTAAACCTGGCCTATGATAAACATTTTTTTTCTTCAAAATAATAAGCATAGTTAAACGTAGTCAAAGCATCTTAATCACCTATTGCAGTGCTGGAAGTTCTTATTAATCCAGCACGTAGCCAAATTATGGCTACAGAAATAAAATTTACTCCCTGTTTTAATAAGTGAATGGTGCCTTTACAACCGTCTCCCATGGAACTTTCCCTCCACAATTTGATTGGGAAAACAGAGAGTGGGGGTGACCCAGACCAGGGGCGTGCTATTTAGATAGCACGTCCCTGCCCAGACTGATGTGGCTAAAGCTACATAGGATATATTTCAACTTGAAAATTCCTATCGGTGTAAAACGAAGTAGTTGGTCACCAGCGGGAAGCCCGCTAGCAACCTGTTCATCATTTCTGCATCGTGGAATGGCCACCCAGCGATGAAAAAAATTTCAAGTCCAAGCTATCCATGCACTGGTGGCCCACTTTTATTATTATTATTATTCTTTATTGAACCCCCGAACTCGGGGAAAGGTATACATCAAAAATACATACACATATACACCAAAATAAGATTTATGAGAGCAATATGCACAAGCACATTTACACTTTGTGTTTGGCTATACACACACATACAAAGACTAAAAGAGCAAAAGATATGTTCATAATAAAAGGATGGGGCATTTTATAAGGTTTCACCCAGACACATTTGGATGAAATAGCATAGGAGTCTGGATGATAATCACGAGAGATAAGTGCGTTAAAACTTGCAGGTCCCGGTGCCTCGCCCAGGTGGGATAAGGATAGTGCCGCATCCCTCCTGGGAGAAGAGACACGGACGCGCAAAACAAAACCAGTATGATATTGTCATCAATGATATCTTAAAGTGCGAAACAGGATCAAAACCTAGTAAGCAATTTTACTAAATTACGTTCCCGTGAATAGGGCCGATTGTAGTTTGGGGAGGACAGCAGTGCGGCCAAGGAGTCAACAACCCCGTCCTCCGTCAACGGGTTTAGCGGAGGACCGGGCTGTCCGTCCACCACGGCACGCACCGCTGCCCCCGAACCTTGCCTATTCCCCTCTCTCCCCGTTGTTCTATCGGAGAGCAACAGGGAAAGAGGGGAGACTCCATAATTTATTAGTCTAGCAACTAAGGTGCCAGATCTTGTGGTCCCTTCTGCGAGAAACTGAGATAATTCATATAAATAAAGTCTTCTCGCAGGTGAGGGGACAGAACAGATTCGAGAAGTAAGAGAAATAGTGTCAAGTTTAATAATCTGGGAGATCGGTTGAATCTGAAGAGCTTGTAACAACTTCGAATGATGTGATCTTTTACTTAGACCAAAAGCATGTTTTACAAAGGTTCCTTGGGCTGACTCTAATTCACGCATGTTAAGTTTGACACTGTGACACAATCAAAACCGAATGATAAAGCTGGCACTCCAGTTGATTTCCACAAGTGCACCTTGGCATCACACGAGAGGCCCGGGTAACTCCAACCAGCGCCATTGTACTTAAACATAGCACGCCTAGCAGCGCTAACTCTGTTTTGTATGTGAGTATTAAAAGTGAGTGAGGAATCGTATGTAAGACCTAACAGATTAAGTTCAGCAACGGTAGTTATTTCAGAAGATGGGTCTCCTAAGTACCAAACTGGGCTTTTTTGCCAGCGTTGATTACCTGTACACAATATTTTTGTTTTTTCAATTCCAAATACAAATCTCCATTGGGATGCATACGAGGTGCATACATTAATTAATTGTTGAAGGCCGGTTATAGAGGTCGAGAATAAGGTCACGTCGTCTGCCTAAGCAAAGCAATTATATTTGTCCTGACCAATACGAATTCCCGCATCAGTATTATTTAATTCTATGAGTAATTCATCTATATAGAAATTAAAGAGCATAGGGGAAAGGATACTACCTTGGCGGGTGCCTCTTGTTACAGAGAAAAATACACTATGTTCCGATTTCCATTTTATGCAGGCTTTCAGGTCACTATACCATGCATATAACAATAACCAGTGTGATAACGGGATTTTATCAATTATTTTGTAGAATAAACCCTTGTGCCATATTTTATCAAAGCACTTTTGTGCGTCTAAACTGCACACGAAAAAAGGAGTATGCCCATCGCTATGGTGGTTAATAATGTCATATAATAAAGAACACCCAAATGAAGTACCTCGTTTTTTGCGAAAACCGTACTGTAAATCGCTATATTTGTCTTCTGGAATCATTAGTATTTCAACCAGTTTAGAGTGAGTTGTACTTAATGTAATTGGACGATAGTTTTGTGGGTCATTTGGATTAAGTGAAGACTTTTTCAAAATAGGTACAATTATGCCGATTTTAAAATCAGTTGGCACTACCGTATACGTTAAAATAACAGAATAGATAGCAGCTAGATGTTGAAGAAGCAAATTGGAGTTACCATACTTTAGGTGCTCTGGTGTTATACCATCGCAACCTGGTGAGCAGTTACCTTTTAGATACTTCAACATATTACCAACCTGGTCTGCGGAAACTATGCCCAGATAATAAGCGGACCACCAGCGTGCAGCCCACTGGCAGTCCGCTGATTGTTTATGCTTACTGGGCCACTTGCGGGCCACTCTGTATTAGCTCATTCCGAGTATGGCAGAACTGGAGTGACTCAGCAGCAGCCTATGTAAGTTGCCAATTACGAAAGCAAAACCAGCGGCCAGTCAACGACCAGTCAACTTTTTGTACGGGAAGCGCAAAGTGTTCCAGCCGACCAGAAAAACCAACAACGTCCAAAATTGAGGGCGGCCATAAATGCAATTTTGCATTAGATGTGACACCTATACTTCCAACTTTGGCGTGACGATCAGTTCGTATTGCCAACAAACAAAGTACACGTCGAACGTTCACCAGAAAAATATCAAAGAACATTAAACAGCATGCTGTGCGTTCCATGATATAATATAATCTGAGGTCAACATTAAGATGATCACGATTTCTAAGTTTTCCTACCAGGCTAACTTATACCATAAAATATACTTACATATATCTACATGCATGGAAAACACTCGATTAGAGCCGCCGGGCGGTATGCGAATTGTCCGCAAACATTATCTCTACAACTGTGATTATTATACAACAGCCTAATTACACTTAAATTTAAAAAATATCATCTGTCATCCTTTACAGGATATCCTGTTCAGCATTTTATCAATGGTAAATATAATTAGTGCAATTTCCCCGTACATATTAGTTTACTATTGGTAATCATGACTTATGTACTGCAGTACAACACGGATAATTTACGATGTAACTGCAGATACCCTCGAATCGTCTCATTCATTGTTACTATGGTGAAATTCATCATGAATTCGCCCTTTATTTTATTGGGCTATCTTTTTCGGTGTGGTCGATTCCCTCTTGTTCACGTGTCAGTAATTCCTCGATGTTAATGATCGTAACGGAACTGCTGTTTTATCAGCAGAAGTTTTGTCTCGTAAATAACTTACCGTATTGTCCAACCTGAAAAAGTGACTTCGCTTTTAGGCCAAACTATAACAGAAACATGCATCCCTGACATAATAAACCAAAATACCTAATTGACAGCAAGTTTTACCGAATCTGTCAGCACCAAAGATGGAACTCAAAATTAGCAGTTGTTGCATAAACACAAGCGTTTTGGGTAAAAAAAAAATGGGGGGGGGGTAACATTGTGTATATTTCACGAAAAAAATGGTCAATTTTTGTGCAATTATATTGATACAAAACTTGAAAACGTTTGCTGGTCAGTCGCCATGGCAAGTTTGGTGGTTTTTGGAATAATAATTGTGTCCAAGAAACGCTCGGGACAAATTTTGGTGCCATGGAAAGAAAGAAATAAAGAATCCAAGGAAAAACAATATGTCTGGGTTAGCACCCAGAAATAAATAGTGCTACACTCCTGTGGCATAGTCCATTACATGTACTTGATACCGCCGTGCAGGAGCCTTAACTGATTTATTGAGATCGCAATCACCGAAGTTTATTCCTCAAATGCCAAAATAAGTTGCCCCAGATGAATAAATAAAATAATTCTTTCATAATAATATACTCACCTATTATCAACAGCAATAAATGAAAACGGTATACAGCAATCATCTAACCCTTTTGTACAATCGGATGTGATGTCTGCTGATTTGTCCTCGGAGCCATTACAGCCCCCCCTCCCCCCCCCCCCCCATTACACTTGAAACTGACAGATACCAAAGAGTGTACCATAATATGGCCTTTATCACGCGGTCTGGAACACATAGCCACATTCCAAAAAAGTTTTGGAGGATGTTTTAACGGGTTGGAGGCCTTTAACTATGTATCAATCAAAGTTTTGCTGTAATCGTATATATGCAGGATGGATGTATCTGTCCACTTGGGACCAGAAATGCGTGTATCTCAGTATTCCTAGTCTCATGTCCCCTGCGTCTTTGCATTCAGCTGACTGTACAATCAGCTTTAATACCCAACCTATATCTTTCGACTTACCAGTGAAGTGCACGTGTGATAAATATACAGAAAATTTGTGTATTCAACAGGTTTTCCCATTATTCTGTGTGAATCCACATCTTTTGGTGTTTTGCATAAAACGTGGTTCACAAATAACGTGACACACAGGGTGAATCCCATGATTACACATAGGCCTATTAATGTTTGCAAACAGTGCAGCAAAAAAAAAAAGGGTTTGCTGGTATGGGACCACGGAGTACATTTGCCAAACGCGTCGTTGTGCACCAGGTTGCTTCGCTGTACTTTGCAAATTGATTAGAGAACAGATGTCTGTACGTCATATACATACACACGTTGATAAACGTTAACTGATGTTTACGTATTTGATACCGCACGCGCGTATCAATATTAGCACTGTGTATTGTACTGTTTGATTAGAAGAAGGAATCGAGGCTTTGGGTTGAAAACTGTCTTTGGGTTTTTGGGTTGGAATCTGTCTTAGGTGTCTTGGATTCGAGTTCGCCATTGGAGTATGTATTGAATTGGAGCCCGCCCTTTTGACTCAGATTCAGGTTCAGATTCATTTTATGCGAGACAGAAGTTAAGGCATTATACACATTTTGGTAATTGCGCAAAAACATATATATATTATGTTCGGAACGAGCGGGACTCGAACCTGCAACCTTTGGCACCAGTCGCCTAGCTAAAATGAGGAACGCACATATCCACTCGACCAAATCCCCATTCCTTGGACAAAAACAGGATAGAATAATAGTGAGAATGGAATTACCATACAAAAATTATGGTCAGGATCACCCTGCTAAGCCTAAGGATGATAAACATCCGCTTCCGCAAGGGCCACCCAGGAAAAATTGACTTGTATGTTACACCTAGTTTCAACAGAGGTTCGATCAATTACAGAAAGAATCAAAGGCAAAGAATCCGGCATTAATATACATGGTTTCGGGTATAATTATGAAGTGTTATTACAGACAACGCAATCAACAATGGACCAAGTTTCAGAATATTGGCTTATATAATATGTTTTAACATATCTAGAGAGCGCAGAAAAGGAGTGTGTGTGTGTGTGTGTGAATTTTTCCTGTTATGTATATTACATCCTTTAAAGATGTATCAGAAAGTAATTTGGGGATTGAGTACCGCATGCACTTTTCGGTGGATACATGTTGGAGGGGATGGGTGGTGGTATAGCGAAGAATGTTGCGATATCTCGTGGAATATGGGTGAGTAACAGGTAAGGCTTAAAACATGTTATTAAAGTACCCAGGTAATTCGTTTTTATTACATATCTAAAATAAAATTTTAAAGCTCTAAGTTTAAACAAGTCAGGCGTTTAAAAATCTTTAAGTCCTTAAACAAAGGCTTAGTATATGCATAATAATGTGTAGAACATATTAAATGAATACCTGATTTCTGAAGTTTAAGTATGCGATCACAGGAATAATCCCAAGCAAATAGAGAGTAAGTAATATGTGACAGAAACAGAGAATTGTAAATTAAAAGGAGCATGTCT
>OZ026617.1:7616259-7627259 GCA_964020975.1 Hermodice carunculata
CACATTCTCAGGGAATTATAAGGAATTATTAGGTTTTCAGCACTGCTGACAGACGGTTGCAGAGCTCATACGATCACTCATGACATACCTGTCTGTGTATGAGTCTGTCTGTCTGTCTGTCCATTAGTAAAGTTTTGCTTCTGATTGTGGTACATTTTTGCTTTTTGCCTGATCAACACTGCTTCCCATGGAGCTTCAGGAGGGCTCCTGAAATACTCTTGGAAAACCAGCATGCTCAATTTTTAGCTCAGCTGACTTGTCAGTCAGCTGAGCTAAAATCCTGTTCACTTGGATTCATATTTTACATGTCATACAATGCATTTAGCAGAGCATAGCAGCAGCCAGCGGCACAAAGCATCAGTGGGCGGTGACAGCAGCACACAGCGGCAAAAAGTTCCTTGCTGCTGGTTGTCACAGTCTGCCGCTCAGTAACGATCACCGCCGTTGAGCTCCAAAGGGTCAATTGGGTTTCAGCGACAGCTAGAATTGGGAAGCATTAGCTAGTGGCAGTGCCGCTGCTAACCCTGTGTGCCGCTGGCCAATGCGTTGTGCTGCTGGCTGTCGCAGTCTGCCACCCAAATGCAAAATCTGCTGCTGAGATTTTTTACTGGTGATATATAGAAACACATTTTCATTAATTGTGCGTGCAGGTAGATGCCAGTCACATATGCAGACAGGAGATACCTGTGGAGAACTGTGAGAGCAGGTGCTTGTGGGCTGCGTAGATGAATCTTCATTACCAGGATCATGGCAGAACAAAGTGGATTTCCAAAATACTTGGTGTTGGATGGTGGTCTGGCTGCAGAGTTGGTAACATGTGGCTATCAGATAGATGTAAGTGGAACTGTTTATGGTAGGGCTTCATTCCTACAAAACTTAACATAGATCTACAGAGGTTATTTTGTGGGTTCTTTATCATTTTGCTTATGTAGCTATGCCAAACAAAGTACAACCTTGGCTTCTTGTCACCTGAGCTACATGATTTAAAAAAAACCTGACCTCATTTTTTATGGAGATGCAATAGTAGAAAATGTAAAATTGTCTTATTTTGCACCTAAACACATGAAATAATAGGCAGTTTATAGTAAAAGAAGTTCACCTACAAACTTGGAATTTTTCAGGCATGTAGCAGGCTATGGCTAGGACACTTAGGTACTTTCTGTGTAGTCTTATGTACTTGTGCATTATATGCATATATAGGTTAATAGGATAAATAGGGAACAGTAAAAAATACAAGGTGGCTGCACCTGTTGTGTACAGGGCACTTCAGCAAGGAAAGCCTGGCCTTGGGTGCAAAGCACACCAAGAAAAGCTGTTTGCCTGCAATATTCTCTCTGGAACTATAGGCATGCTGATACTTGAATGAAAGGTCCTTTTTATGAGGAATCTGGGATCCGTATGACTAGTTTGACTTGATTAGATTGGCTTTAGTCATGTTTATCACTGAAAGAGTTGAAAGGCAAGAATGAAGGTGAAAAGAGAAGCAGGGGATTACTGATATATGTACTTCAGTGGATATTCTTAGGAATTTTTAAATGGGAAAAAGCTGCATGTTAGAATAACAGTCTTTAAGTCATGTGGAATTAAATTTAATTTTTTTCAATGTTATTTTACAGGATGATCCACTGTGGAACTCCCACCTTATACATACTGCACCAGATGCTATTAAGACAGTTCATAAAAGGTATGCTTCAAAATACATTCATCATGAACATTTTGCAAGGGTAATGCATTGTACATAGGAACAGACTTATTTTTGATGGATAAAAAATGTGTGGCACAAAAACATGTTTTTTTTGAGTTACATGAATTTTGACAGTTTACAGACAGATCACAAGTTTACGAGGCTTTGGATTTGCCACTGTAAACAAGAAATATGGAACTCATTACAAGTTTTATAAACCCTTTTCCCTTTAAACTTGCCAAAACTGGCTGGTGGTCAAATGTTGACAACTTTAGTGTTTTCAACAAATTTTAAGGGCGAGGAAAAACAATTGGACTGAGAATTGTAGGCAAGACCTATCAAGATCTCATGCCCCATGCCAGGGAAAGCTGGTGGACCGGTGGTAATTCAAGGGGAGAAGGGTAAAGACTGCCCCTTGTATTGAAATGCATGCATTTTTGGACAAAAAAATCAGTTGCTTCGAGAGGGAAATAAAAAAGAAATCTCACTAGCCCAAGACTATTGCAGTAATTTGGAATTCACAAATTTTTATGTAAGTGAAAAAATTGCAGAAAAATTAGAGAACAGCACAAAATTAAAGCAATTTAAAGTAAGTATGAATGAATCTATTGCAATTTTAGAGAGCAGTACACACAATCCATGTTTTTTTCATTTCATGAACCAGTGCATTTCCTGTGTGCAGCTACATGTATGACAACTTGCCAAATATCAATGGCTGTCTGCAATCCCAGCCTCCCACTGGTGACTGTGAAATAGATGAAGGTAGTGGTGTCTGATAATACCCCTGTGGTGCAGAGAAAGCTTCTGCATAATGACAGTTGTGCTGACTGTCGCAGCAGCTGTTTGTCTCTATAAGCGCTATGTATTGGTAGAAATTCTCATACTTTTGGAGATTGTGTCGTAGTTGCCAAATGTATGGGAGTATGTCATATTTTTCGTATTTTTCTTGCATAAAATTACATTGTTTCAGATTCCTTGAAGCAGGAGCAGATATTATTGAAACTGCTACCTATCAAGCCAGTGTTGACATGTTTCAGCAACACTTGGGTGTGACACAGGAAGAAGGGACACGCTTGATGCACAAAGGGGTGCAGATAGCTAAAGAAGCTCGTGATGAATTCTGGGCAGACAAGAAGCTTAAATCTGAAGGTACAAAAATGTATAGGTTTACAGTACATGCACACACACATCCTTAGTAGAAATGAGACATACCAAGAGGCCCGTGGGCCTAATGCCCTGATGATGACCATCACCAAAAAGTCATTCCCTCTATGACCTGGAGAAATTAGTCAAGGTCATCCATATTATGCAATGTCAAACTTCCACATGGTACACATTTGTGGTATACTTGGTGTCATTCACCTTATTCTTCAGCAATTTTGTATTTAGACTTAGCGTCCTTTCGAAAGTGCTTAATGACTTTGAAAAAATAGATGAAGGTCACACAACATTCAGTATTACAAAATTTGACCATTGAACTAATGCATAACTGGTGTAAATTTTGCAGTTCCATCTCAGTCAATTCTCACAAAAATGAATTTTATGTATTTCTGATACCTTTGATAGTACATGTTGTTTCAATTAATGCCACAAGTGGGGTCACCATGACTTCACATGAAATCAGAATCTTGCCTATAAATGTTTGTGTAATGGCATATGGATATACATGTACATGTATGTCCACAAGCTCGGATGTAATGACCATCATAAAAAAGCTTTTATTGAAATGCATTCCCTCCTTTAATCTAATTTAAAAGTCATTCAAATTATGCAGTATCAACCTTCTACATATGTTACACATATGTGATATATTTGGTATCATTAGACTTATTCTTTCTCAAAATACTGAATAAACTATTGTTTATGATTCTCTTGATGACCCTGAAACTGGTTGAAGGGCAAAATGTCACAAAATTTGACCATCAGTCTAATGCATATTTGGTGTAAACTTGGAAGTTCTATCTCAATTTATTATGACAGTATTGGATTTGATATGTTTTTGATACCAATGATGTTTGTTCCAACAATTATCACCAGTGGTGTTGCCATGGTGCCACACTCTATGGACTTTTGTCTGTATAATATTCCCGTACTGGTACATGGATGTTTGTCCACAAATTCAGATGCAATGAGCATCATAAGAAAATCATTTCCTGACATGTATTCTCGCTGACTTTGAGAAAGTAGGTCAAGGTCACACATATTATTTGATATTAAACTTTCACACATGATCCATAGTTGTTGTACATTTGGTGAAATTAGCGAAAAATGTCTCAAGAAAATGAATTTCATAAATTTTACCAAATGATGTTACCTTTTTTGTTCCCCAATAGGTGGTGCCACCAGTATTGCTTAGAGTGTGCATAATCATCTCCAGAATATTTCCACCAAATTTTGTAAGAATCCTTTTGAAAATGAAACACTCTGGGGCACTTTCAACTTTTTCACTTTTTGCCCCTAGTAGTATGTGATCTACTGGGCAGTGCCACCAATAACAAAAGAACCCTACATTTTCATGCATACAGTATATTAAAAGTATTTTAAAAGGCAAACTTAAAAATTATACATGCAATCTTGTTGACTAGAAATGCTTATGAACTGATGGACAGATCGAGTGATTGCATAAGCTCTGTGACCCATGATGAGCAGAGCTAAAAACCCATAAATCGATGACTATAATTTAAAACTAAATCATCCTGAAAGGATATCATCCTGTAAAATTTGTGTGCTACATGTAGTAATAATAATAGTGGGACTTGCTGTGCAGACATGGCTATAAAACTGAAGTGGACGATCAACTTTAGAATACTGGGCTTACCCTTGCCATTCGCCAATTAACCACGGATGAAAAAAGAGCAAGTTTGGCTGCAAAAAATACAAAGGTGTTCACCAGTTTGCTTGAGACAAAACTGACGAGTTCGTCAAAAATACTGTTCTTCACCGTTTTCCTGCAAAGGATATATCTAGAAATTTCATGTATATTAAGTAAAGGTGACTGAACTTGACAAAGTCTATTTGCCAGAGCAATAGTATCCCATTTAATTATTTTGGAAAAAGGCTCTATGTCGAGTGCTCATAACAAAGCAGAATGGCGTGATCTTTTGCTAAGCCCTAGAGACTGCTTTACCAGGCATCCATGGGCTGATTCCAGTTCTTTAAAATCAGACTTGGACAGATGTTTGCAGTCCATCTCATACGTCAGGGCGGGGACACCACCACTTTCCCACAACAGGGTTTCCTCCAGAAAAAAATTTTAGGGTACGGAAACATGCCAAAGCAAAGACATGTTACATGCTGAATCCATATCATTATTGTGGGGGTGGGGGGTGTCTGAGGGTCCTCCCCCAGAAACCTTTTAAATTTACATGCTCTAGAATCAATTCTACAGCATTTCTGGAGGCTAAAGGGATCCAGAAGGCTTTGAAAGTCTTAATTTTAGCCCCAGAATGCCCAGCTTGCATCATTTTGCATGTTACTTTCAAATAATTTAGGGTACGGAGTCTTCTCAGAAAATTTTAGGGTACGGAGTCTTCTCAGAAAATTTTAGGGTACGGAATTTTACCCATTTTATCCTCTGGCAGAAACCCTGCATAAATACTTTTTACTTTCTGTTGACAACCCAGGATAGGTCCATCCTACACTATGATACCTATAAATAGCTCACCTTGCAGCACTGATTCTGTCTTTTACATGTTGCTCATATCCACTGGATGCACTGTAAGTAATTCCTAATAATTTAAGTTTGGTGACAAGATTAATATTATTATGAGATTTGCCTGGATACCATTTTGGAATAGTTTTGAAATTGCATTTGCCAATCTGTAAAATTTTTGTTTTATCTATTCCAAAGGAAAATCTCCACTGACAGACTTATCTATGAGATGCTGTAAACCTGTTTACACTTGTTGAGAACAGAGTGAGGCCAACTGCATATGCATGCTGCAGATGTAGATCATGCCACCTAGTGGCCACTGATGGCAAATTGAAATGGAAATGCATGATAAAATCATATCCCAAGTATATAATTACTTGGCCTATTTTTTTTGGTTTTGTTTTCACATGTGTGTATATTGGTGGCTCATTTGGACAATTTCCACTGTGTATTTGGAGCTTAATAAAACTTTTCCTGGCATGTTAAATTGTGCTAGATTGCACATTATGCAATGGGCCTCTTGTGTAAGGTACTGCTTTCGAACACTTTGAATATTTTACACTTGTCAAAGGGTTTCAAAAACTTTTCATTTAAAAGAAAATAGTAATTTGTACTTCGATTTTGAAATTTGTGCATATATATATATGGATTTCTTCAGGTTCAATTATGCCTTAGTAATTTGACACTTGTTTTGTGCATGTAGTCTTTCTTTCTTTCTTTCTTTCTTTCTTTCTTTCTTTCTTTCTTTCTTTCTTTCTTTCTTTCTTTCTTTCTTTCTTTCTTTCTTTCTTTCTTTCTTTCTTTCTTTCTTTCTTTCTTTCTTTCTTTCTCTCTTTCTGTCTTTCTCTCTCTCTTTCTTTCTTTCTTTCTTTCTTTCTCCCTTCCTTCCTTCCTTCCTTCCTTCCTTCCTTCCTTCCTTCCTTCCTTCCTTCCTTCCTTCCTTCCTTCCTTCCTTCCTTCCTTCCTTCCTTCCTTCCTTCCTTCCTTCCTTCCTTCCTTCCTTCCTTCCTTCCTTCCTTCCTTCCTTCCTTCCTTCCTTCCTTCCTTCCTCCTGGGTTGCAGGTAAAAGCTGAAAATTCACACATTTTCATAAAATGGAAACAAGACTCACTTACATGTACAGGAATCTTGATCCTTGTGTTTCCAGGACGCATGAAACCATTAGTAGCTGGGTCACTGGGTCCCTATGGAGTATTTCAGCATGATGGCTCAGAGTACACAGGCATCTATGTGGACACCATGTCAAAACAGGTACACAGAAATAGGAGTGTTTCTCGTTCAACCAGGCATAGTTAGAACAGGTGTTTCCATGCTCAATCCAAAATTGTTTGCATCAAACAATATGCTGAAGCAGGGGCAGTGATATTGTGCCTTTAACATATACGTGTACATTGTATATAGGCTTTCTGTACATGATTGTTTTCATGTTGTGAAAGTCATCAATGGAATATGCAATGTATTGCAAATAACTTGAAAGGAAAGGATAAATAATTGCATATCATTTAAATATAAATGTATTGTTATCCCCATGTCATAAAAATTTATTATGTTGAACCTGTACATGTAAGATTTTCCCAAAGAGAACAGAGTTTGGTGTTTCCCAATTATCTGAAAGTATTGGCATGGAAAAGCCTAGCATTAGATCGTAGTTACAAATCCGTTACATTTATGTTAATGTATATCCCATTAAAATCTGAATGCACGCTTAAGTAGGTATACTTGAAACCTGTATATCAAATAACATGACAAAGAATGCAATCATTAACTTCATTTTGAAATGTAAATTTTAAAAGTATCAACCTACAGTGTATGATGTCATAACGGTTGAATTTCAATGCTGAGAGTTAATATAACTTGTAAAAGCATGCAGATGTTTTTATAGGCATTTGAAGGTTAATTTTCTTCTGTTGATTGTGAAATGATATTTAAGAGATTTAACAAAATTTAGATGTTATAATTATCTAGGCTATAGGCCTATTTAGGTCTTAAAAAACTATACAGGGAAATGAATGCAATTAGTTTTAACTGTTCATACTTCAATGTAAGAACAACTAAAGGGAGATCTAGTATAGATCACAAGTTATTATAAATAACATACAGATGACCATACTTTTCAGGAACTGTTTTAGGGATGGTTCAACATGTTCATTGTTTAGAAGTAGGTACATAGAGTACTGTCTGTCTTTGCTTCCATTCCATCGCCCAAATTTAAAGGAGTATATGTACTTCCTAGCATTTTAAATGATGGTAATGCCTCCATTCCTTCACCCAAATTTAAAGGAGTATATGTACTTCCTAGCATTTTAAATGATGGTATTGCCTCCATTCCTTCACCCAAATTTAAAGGAGTATATGTACTTCCTAGCATTTTAAATGATGGTAATGCCTCCATTCCTTCACCCAAATTTAAAGGAGTATATGTACTTCCTAGCATTTTAAATGATGGTATTGCCTCCATTCCTTCACCCAAATTTAAAGGAGTATATGTACTTCCTAGCATTTTAAATGATGGTAATGCCTCCATTCCTTCACCCGAATTTAAAGGAGTATATGTACTTCCTAGCATTTAAATAAATGATGGTATTGCCTCCATTCCTTCACCCAAATTTAAAGGAGTATAAGTACCTCCTGGCATTTTAGATTATGGTATCCCAGTTCAGGTGACAATGAATTCTAAAGCCCAGTCATGAAGAGTGGGGCGTGTTGTCAGTTCTTCATTCAAGTGGAAATACATTATGTGTATTAGCAATATTTACTGGGCTCTTAGCATATGTGTTTCCAGTAGTTTTAACAAAAATCCACAGATCATTTGAGATTACGTAATCATATTTGTGAAACTGTTAAAAACGCACCAAATTCTCCCTCCCTCCAGCATGCCATATGTATGTGTGCTCTTGAGGAAATAGTGAACGGTCCCTTTACACAACAGCCGCCAAGGGAGGGAATAAAGTCGGAATGCAAAGAGTCTTTAACATACTTGTGATGAGCAAGCTCCTGGAGAGCAATTCAGCATCTTTCCTTTAGCACAGTGTGTGTGCGGAGAATTGTTGACAGGTGGAATATTATTCTAAATGACAAAAACAAAAACAAAAAAACACAAAAAAACAAGAAAAAATACCCCCAAAAAACAAAACACAAAAAAAATAAAACTTCCAAAAAATGAAAGAACTCACCCCCAAGAACAAATTAGTGACATCAGATGCTTGCTGGTAATTTTTTATAGGGCAGTATGTATGGTGATGCATCAGTGTTTGGTCCTGCAGGATTAACCCTTACCTCTTAAACTGGCAAAAACCGGCTGGTGGTCAAATGCCATCTGCTTCAGTGTTTTCTACTAATTTCAACAGTTAAGAAAAACGATTTGACTGAGAAATCTACAAGATCAAGATCACATTCCCCAGATCAATAGCTTTCCTTGGCATGAGTTGGGCACTTTAGTGCCCATCCCATGCCAAGGAAAGCTGTTGACTATTAATTCAAGGAAGAATGGGATGGTCAACATCATCATCATTTTTTCATTAGTACGTAGGGTACTAAATTTCATGACCCCCTCCCTCCCCTCAAATTTGTACTTTGAAAATGATTATTTTCCAAAAAAAATATAGCAAAATTGCACAGAACAGGCCAAAAATTGACCATCATTTTCCATATTCTGTGAAAGTGTACAGACCCATTTAACCCCCTCCCTCCTTGGTTACTGTAAGTACTAAAAAATGATGCAAAAGTTGAACCATCTCTAAAAGATATTAAATTTAAGACATTGAATTAAAAATTTCTGTGTCGGGATATTGTCCTATTGATGTGGCAAAATTTTAATCGTGTCGGTTATGACGTAGATTTGTTTTAAAAAGTGGACTTGTTTAAGAAGATGGACAACACAGTTGCCTGAGAGGGGTGGTGTGAGCTACCAGATGGATCTCTGAAAGGTGCAGGGTCTCCTGCCTTAGGACTGGTCTAATGTCAGTTTGTTTGCTGGAAACAGACAACATCTGGAGGCTAAAGCCTAAAGTCTCAGCAGATAAAAGACACCAAAACATGTGCATCGTGTGTGGCCTCTCCTGGCACATTTTGGGTCCAGAACGACCCATCATCATGGGCGGAGATGCCACTAGAAACCATGATGATGAATCACCCAGGGCCCAAAATGTATCAAGGGATGTTTCCCCCCTATATACATGTATATGTATTTACTGTTAGTGTTTTTTTTTTTTTTTATCAGATAAGGAATTTAGGCTTGAGCCTCCAGATGTCGTCTGCTCCCACCAAACAAACTGATATTAGCCATGGCATATATGTAGTCAAAAACGTTGTTGGTGTAGCTGGCAATGTCAGCGGGTAAAGAGTATACCATAAGGAATGAAACACTGTCCATATGGTTGCATTGCAGTTTTGGGAACACCTGCGGTCTGTTAAGAGAGACTTGAGCTCTCTGAAAGGCGTGGTATACTTTATGACTCACATGTATGGAAGTCTAATTTCTGCCTATGGTCACAATCTAATACCCTAAAAAGTATAGATTTTCTGAAAGAAAACATAACATCAAGTTTGATACTGGTACTGAATGTGACATTTTATTATCGTTATTGATGTCACCAAATTTTAATTAAAATTCTTGGATTTTGCATAAAATTTTAAATAACAATGAAAGAAGAAAAAGAAATAAAAATCAGATCTAGATTTAGTGTCAAATGAAAGAACACATAACACACTCCAAAACTATAATTTAAATTTTTGGAAAAGGGCTAAGTTATAATTTTAGTGCTGTTTATATTTTGAAAAAAAACACAAAAAACTTTAATTTAAACATCCTGTAAATTTTGAACTAAAACCCTCATCCAAAATTTGAAATAATTTTTTCCTGCTAGAAGTGTACTGTTTTATTTCTCATAAGAAAATAATTTTTTCCAATTTTTTATGTTCCTGCTATTTTTGTTTTTCTGCAGAAACAGGCAAAATTAAAGTTTTTCACTTTACGTCAGCAATGGAAATTCAGTTTCTTAACACCTACACAGATTTCATTATTCTGAATAGCTTAATCTAAATGTTGAGCCCATTTGGTGGTGAAATGCTTTGAACTGCTCTGCTCTGCTCTACAATTTAGAGATAAAAATCACTGAAAAGAACAGTTCGGTTGGGTTTTTTGAGGTGTCGGGCCCAAGTCTTGTTCTCATAGTCCAAATGTACACTTTCAGAAAATATAACGTCTCTATGATCTCAAATGAGAAGCCTAATGTCTATAAAGACATGTTTAGAGCAATGTACCATGTAGTATTTTCTGTGTCAAGTGGTGTAAAAGTGCACCACGCCCTTACCACTTTGTAGTTGCAGCCTTTGCTGAGCAGGGACTCACGCGAACTGATGTTGCAGTCTCTGCGGAGCAAGGATTCACGTTTTTGTTTCATTAACTGCGATAAACTGGGCAAACGTCCTTTAGTTTAAGGATTTAATAAGATTTAAAAACATGTTAACTAATCCCTCAATGTGCTGAAGGTGTAACCCAAGAATTACTTGGTCCAATGAATATGTTTATACATGTGTGTAGTTTTTAGAGGTTATCATTCACATTTTGAATTTTGCCAAAAACACCAGACACAGGATACATTATGCCCTGTAAGTTGTCCAGACTTATGTGTTAATACACAAATGTAAAAATGCAGAAAAGTG